>VCRD01001631.1:2517-49304 GCA_006783055.1 Trinorchestia longiramus | reverse complement strand
CCTGATATTAGCATAAGTATAGCTCGTCATGTAGGTCTATGGCTGTATCTCAAAAAGTTGACCTGATAGAGCAAAATCAGTGTGATATTCGGACTCAGAACACCAAAATTAGTATAAATCAACTGAGAAACCCCTGACGATTTTTTGGTTGTTACCCTGTGTTATTGATAGTGTGAAATAAAACGTAACTTTCAGAGAAATATCACTTCTCCATAAATTTGTAATTTGATCGAATACAACAATTTCGACAAAAAGCTTTTTAGTTTTTGAAATAGATATTGTATATCATCATAATTTCTTGGCTAGAAAAATTAAAACACAAACATAGTTTTTACAATATCCATCTATACCGTGTGTGAACTTTCCCCATCTGTGCTTACAGTCCGATAAACAGTTATGAGACCATCAAAGCTTACGAATAAGACATACAAATCAAATAAAGTAAATAAATATAAAAATAAACATTTCTCCCTCTGGACTTGCAAGTGAGCCAATAACACGGCACACGAGCATGTATTTCATGATGGTTCGAGAGGCTCGTCCATATTGCAAAGTTACATCGACCTCCGATACGAGGGTAGTGGTGTATCAAGACGGTCACTTGACCTCGTGACCGCTACTGCAGTTCATGGATTTTCACTTCACGGAGTTACTGACCTCGACGTCCTAATCATTTTTCTCTTCATTTTTCCAATGAGTCTCTTAAAAATTTTTTTTTTGTTATCTTTGCTGCAAACGATTTTCTATCCTTTTCATGCCGACATTTCTTTTTTCCTAAAATTGTTTTCCCCATTCATACCAACGCCTTTCTATGTGCCCAATTAGATCAATCTGTCTTTGAAAATAACTGCGTCAATTTTTGTACAAGCCTCCTTTTTCCCTGGAGATATTTTCCTTTACCTAGCTAAGCCTGAACTCCTGCTTAGTTACACGCATTCACATTCACTCGGCTTCTCATCTTATCCACTCATGCTTCTCTTCATGTGTCATAGATCCACCCTCTTGACGAACTAGATCTCGCTGGCGCCTGACTTGGGCGGATTGACCAGACACAAGTTAGCTACTCGTTCCTCTAGGTCTAAATTTGGCATCAGTCGATCCCTCAGGGAGGCATCTGATGGTAACCATGGCAACATGAACCACCTTCCCCTTGTACCCCCCAGTATCACACGCTTCACTTGTGTGGCAATTTAGAATAATTTCCCTCCATAAACGATGATGATGATGATGATGGTTGTGATAGAGAGGATGATGTGAGCCGAATTCCATTCGCTGTTTTTCTGCTACTGATGCCAATTAGAAGCTTTGCATTTCAGGCCTTCGTTATTACAAACAAGAACAAAGAACTCGTTTCAAATAACCAACTTTAGAAGAATGTAGGCTTAACGAGGGAAATCGATATGTTTACATTTACGGAACCTGAACTTTTGTTCCGTTGCAGTCACCGATTTGCGCGTCTTATCTGTAGGGTATATATTGATAGAATTTACTAATTATTTTTATTGAAATTGTACTAATGCAAACAGAAATATTGTAGATTTAGTATTAGTTTAAAATATATGTAGTAGCTCATGACAAGCCTTAGTCATGAAATATAAAATTTTATCCGAAATTACGCTCATTTATGAAGTTATATCGCGGAGGTACTAGTGAGAGTCTGATTATCTAAACAGAAGTAATATTTTAATATCATATCAACATCCAATTGTATTAAAAATCTCTCACAGCTTAGTAAAAAATTACTTCTAAATGAACAAAGGTGATGTACATTTTCTCTACTATTCTTTTTAATCCATGCTTGTTTCACGAGTCTTCGAGCATCCACTACTGAGCAAGATAAAAATAATGCATATCTCCTCTACAGCACACTTAATTTCAATTAAATTGGATTTTCAACTACTCTGTTATCCCTCCTTTCCTGCGTCTTCCTTGAACGTCACGTAGAGTCTCCATCATAATGCTATGTTGCCAACGTCTCAATTTCCAAGATAAACAAAGGGAAAGATCAACACCCTCTCCCTCTTCATAACATGAGTATATTTTACAGTTCTCGCATCAAATCTATTAAGCGAAGCATAACATGCTTCATTTATAACTACAGAATAATGTGACTCGTCTTCTCTTCATTTCCACCGAGTAATTTGCTCCACATGCTAAGACAGAACAATGGTGAACCATCCTTTCTCCATTTCCAGGGGATAATAGGTTACACATTCTACTACAAAAAACGTGGACCATCGTGTCTCCATTACCATAGCATACAGTGGGCTTCTAATCTCCATCAGAGTAAAAAGGAATAACGTCTCCGAGGGTCTCTAGTTCCCTCATTACCAAGTGCACATTGATCACGCTGTCTTGGTGGCTAGCTCTGTCATTAATCTAGTTAGGGTCATGACTGCTTCAGCTCAAGCGACGGTCACTGCTATTCTAGTCTCTGTTTAAACTTGCGTGTCACTCCTATTTCCGGGGGTGCTTGTGTCATCCCAAACCCGTTAGGGTTCAATTAAGTCCTATGAGACTTAGACACAGGAGTTCTCACGGCGAAACATAAAGAAATAATGGTACTATAATAACTTTAAAATGTTGACTGGAGTTAGTTCTGATGCAAGACACTGGTCTCGAGGTTTATTTAGTTTCGTAGTCCTGCAATATCCCTTGCAGAATTAATGTAAAGATTTACTTAACAACGGAATGACAGTTTTCGCCGCATTGTCAGATATATTCTAACTCTATAGTATTGGATAATACGGCATCATGAATAAATTTTCTAATTTTACGGCACATCAATTTTTATTCTGGGTGGTGCCAAATAAATAGGTTTGCGAAAAGTTGTGAAAAGTCATTAAAAATTTTGTAAAGAAATTCGATGTTACTAAGTTTGGGATTACCATGAAGATCTCATAGTAGTAAAACACGATAACTTAGTTCAATAACTACGTATTGGAAAGATTATCTAATAAAATAGTTGGTACATGTTCGGCTACAACAATCGTCTTGCAACGCTGACCAAGTGATGGACGGTTTTAACACGTTGAGTGCGATACGACCCACCGGTGGGTCACTTAGGTTAGGTTCTGTAATTTTTTCCAAGTCTTTTAGTGCCTACGTGTACAAAGTAAAGATTTGCACCGGCTGGACAATCGCAACAAACGTGTTAATTCCTTAAAATTTTATAACTTAAAACATATCAAAAAGAATAGTTTCCAAAGTAATTTTCACTGGTTGAAAACATTTAAGCTCATTAATAATGGATCGCTTTCATTGTTTTTATAATAGTGTTTCTCGACCATTAAGCTCAGACACGATGCTGCAGTAATAGACCTTTTTCTCAATTTATTCCATCACGCATCTTTTGTTCTCTTGGGCGATGAAATCTTTGATCCATTTATAATCATCTTGCTTGAAATTTATTAATGATTCTATCATACTTAAAAATACGCTGCATTAAATCTTTTCACTACCTCTCCCCCATCTTGCAATTTTCCACTCAGCTATCCTCCTCTTTGAAGGAAGGAACAGTGAATTGATTTTTTTTTCCTTACAGGAGACTGATTTAGCTCTGTTACAACGGCCACAGGAGACAAATTGATGTTCTAGTCTCTAGTGATAGCCAAGCTTGCGTGAAAATCTGTAAATCTAATCGAAGAACTTGTGATCTAACGAAGACACAAACGGCTGAGAATTCTTTTCACGATTCTTCCGAGAAGGCCGACTTTCCCTACTACTGACGCGAAATGATATTCCTACCAAGAAAACTGGAGCAGACTTGGAGACTAATTAGTTTCTGTAGATCCATCTGTAACATTCACGATGTCTGCATAAAGTTCTATGAAAGAAATTGACGATTGATCTACACATGTATTTTGCGTGTGATGAAACACAACTAATAAAACTCATAATTTTCTTCTCTTTTAACACAAAACTCCAGCACATTGACAGGGTAATTTGAACCTGAAGTTTTAGACTAATACGCTTACGTCTATACTATTCGTGTATGGATAGAATATAAGGAAAACTTTTGTTAATATGTTTAATTTCTCTTCTGAATATTACTTTTTATTTAGAATTTATTTCTCTTCTGAACTTTAAGCGATATTTCAGCGTGCGTCTTTGATCATGACAACTTCCGATATTAACACGTTGACTCCGAAGTGGTACATATGTGTACCACTTAGGTTAGGTTCTGTAATTGTTTCAGATCCTTCTAGTGACTATGCGTACAAAGTAAAGTTTTACACCAGTCAGGCAATCGGAGGCAATGTGTTAAAGAAAAAACTTAGTATTCTCTCTTGTAAAAATTTAACTGCAGGCGTATTAGTCTGATTACATACAATATATTCCAATACATCAACTTCTTGCGTTATTATCGAAATAAATTGGGAAATAATCAGGCGGTAATATAGTTGCCATGTATCTACAATTCATAGAGATGGTGTTCATAATTTAGGTTCCCATTCAATTCATTTTTGGCTTCACTCGAAAAAAACTGGTGAGTTCATTTAGGTGTACTACAATGGGACAACTCCCATGAAATTCTAACTTATTGGTACCACTTCTGAATACAGCGGTCGTTCGTCTGAACAAATTTGAGCCTGAACTAAATATATATAAAAACATATTAGGTATCTATAATACAACACTGCTTATGCTACCAACAGTTTATCTAGCAAGACAACGTTGGCAACATACTGAGCACCTTAACATCTGGTTAGCTCACTTGGGCCAAACCTTCCCCCATAATATCAATGTCGCAACTAATCACAATAATTGTCTACTGATGTACCCTGGCAACATTATATAATGTGCCTCGCCCCTGGACATCGAGGCCCGGCGCCATTAAGGTCATGGTGATGGGACGCTGATGTGTGTTGTGTGGAACTTCTGCACACAACCCTCGTGTAGAATGTCTGCACACAGACCTCGTGTAGGATGTCTGCACACAGACCTCGTGTAGGATGTCTGCACACAGACCTCGTGTAGGATGTCTGCACACAGACCTCGTGTAGAATGTCTGCACACAGACCTCGTGTAGAATGTCTGCACACAGACCTCGTGTAGAATGTCTGCACACAGACCTCGTGTAGGATGTCTGCACACAGACCTCGTGTAGGATGTCTGCACACAGACCTCGTGTAGAATGTCTGCACACAGACCTCGTGTAGGATATTTGCACACAGACCTCGTTTAGGATGTCTGTACACGAACGTGTAGAATATCTGCACGCAGAGTTCGTGCAGGATGTCTACACACAGACCTCGTGTAGAATATCTGCACACAGACTTCGTTTTGGATGTCTGCGCATAGCCTTCGTGTAGAATGTCTGCACACTTATGTACATGTATAGAATATCTGCTACCAGACATCGTGTTGATCATCTGCTCACACTCAATGCACCATTTCTCCATAAGAAAAACATGAATTTTTAGCCTCTCCATATTGCATTTCATCGACCAATGGTTTGCAAAATTAATGTTCTTTCTCATATTCAAATTTTTGAACACCAACATCCTGCTGAATTTCTCGCTCCCTCAATACTTGAATTTCTGCCCAACTTGTTCTCACTGGATTTCCGCACCTAGACACAACGATGCAGTTCGGCACACTATGCCATATTGGATTTCCTGAGAGAGATCGCGCAGGCACAATGCCATCACGACCCGAAATATCCGATGACTCTGCCATTACTATTGATTGCAACTCTCATTCTCGTGATCAAACCTTCCTCAATTCGTAAGCAGTTTCCCTTGTATTCCATTTTTTACTCGCACTTGTCCGATCAATACACGGGACTAGAAGGCTCAGTTTTTAAAGTTGAATATTGTTCGTTGCTCATTTGATACCAAATCCTGTTCAGAATGGTTTGGGAACGCTGCCGTAGGACTTTAATCGGTCGAAAGCAGCAGCATAACGAATTTGCATATTTTATAATTTGTATGTATGCAATTATAGAAAAAGATGGCAGTATTATCAGCGTACTTCAACACAACAGACAATGATAGCAGAAGAGTGGCAAGCAAACTCATGGACGAGAATATTTTTGCTGCAGATACGCACACAGCGTCCGTGCACTGAACTGCAGGAGGCAACAGCCTGAGTGCGTGCATATTGCCTTGTCAAACTACAGTTTGTGTGCGTGCATTTGCACGCTGGAGGTGACAGCTACTGTACGTGCACATTGTAGCAGATGACAGCTTGTGTATGTGCACTTAACTAAGACGATGTCTTGTGTGCGTGCACTTACTTAAAACGATTTCTTGTGTGCGTGCACTTAACGAAAACGATGTCTTGTGTGCATGCACTTAACTAAAGCGATTTCTTGTGTGCGTGCACTTAACGAAAACGATGTCTTGTGTGCATGCACTTAACTAAAACGATGTCTTGTGTGTGTGCACTTAACTAAAACGATGTCTTGTGTGCGTGCACTTAACTAAAACGATGTCTTGTGTGCGTGCACTTAACTAAAACGATGTCTTGTGTGCGTGCACTTAACTAAAACGATGTCTTGTGTGCGTGCAAATTACAACAGCAGGCGACACTACAAGCACATTACAGAAACCGGCGACGGTCGTTCTGTATGAGGCGCGCCTATTCCGGCCCCAGGGGGCACACTATTGCAGACCGCGGCTCCCAAATGACAGAATTTATGGAAATGTGAGAGAGGAGACCGCTATGAGTCATGCTGAGGCCTGAAACTTGCTTCCGGCTCAATAGAGAGGAGTATTTTCTGCCTCCAGAAGCCTTCCATTCGGTGCTCTCATGGGAACCCGATGCATTTAGAGCACTAAATAATTTGCCCTTCCAGAAGCATTGCAAGTTTACGAGGAATAGTTCCAGCCTCTCTTGAGAAATTATATTCATCCACCGAAATATTTAAATTGAGGTTTTTTCTCAGCGGCACTATAAAATAATTTTACTTCTCATGTAAAAAATGTATTTTGCTTGGATTGGTATGAGCAAGCAATGGTCAACTTGATGTTCAATGGTAAACGGTCATCTCAATAGTTACTTTACGATTCAGGCACCTGCTTTTCTATATTTTTCTACTCCTGTGCGAACTAGAAGTTCTTTAATAACCGATTAATATTTCGAAAAGCTGAATATATGTGCTTAAACCCTTTGAATTGCATACGGGTTGTATTATACATAGAATGCATTATGTATAGATTGAATTACAATTTATATGGATTGACTTATTTACAAGTTGATTTGTATACGCAATACGATTTCCCCAGTTCTGGCGATCAGATTTCATCATGATGCTTTTTCCTTCATAATTTAGTTATATTATGCGTTTCAACTCAATATTTTTGCAGTAGTTTATTCCATTCACCTTCTGTCGCACACAACTCCTTACTTTAATTTCACTTACTTTTTCTAACTGCTATCAATCTTTCCTCATATATCTTGATTTACTCCAGTGGCCCCTTTCTCCGTTCCGCATTTTCCTCGAGTCAATTCTGTTTGTTTCCATCGCCTATATCATTAAATGTTCCAACTTCATTTCCCTCACCGCACCCCTCAAATGACTGGTCACAGTGGTCCCGGCTCGAGTTAGCCTTCAAAACATTGCTGTGGACCGCACGCTGAAGAGGGCGGTTATCGCTCAAATTTTGTATAGCACATTAGTTTCCGGGCGTTTTGCGTTTCAAATAACTTGAGAAATTTCCCCTCTTACACATTGTTGGACTAAATTTGCAGGTCACTTGTGCATCCAGGTGTTGTAATTGACCATTTTTGTTTTGTGTATTCCTATGAGCTCCGAAAAGTTGTTCATAATTGGTTGCAGCTCTGGAGGATTTGTTTAGTTTGGAATTTTAATTCAGTTTAATGATAAAAAGAACTAATTTTATTTCAAGGCAGAGTATTTTATATAAATATAAAATATCTACGCTGCATAATATTACCAAAAATTAAAATGTTACCTCAAGATTCTTATTTACTCTGCTACTCAAATTTCATTTATTTCCTCTGCATAATCTCGAAACATGCATATGCTCACAGTTTGCTTCAGTAGTCGTTTTTAATTTTTAAATTTCTCGCATCGCTGCTAGCATTACTAACGCCATAAAATTATTCCAAAACATCAATGTCAGAATGAATTGCACACAAGAGTTCTGCTATTTGATTTCTTTTTACCTGAAAACAGTTTTGTATCTTTTAGTGCTTATAATCAAAACAAATATTGCGACTCTTTAGCTAAGGCATTCGTGTAAGGGAACCGTGGGAGAAAGTATGCGATGCATGCGTTCTAAGAGCATTTCAGATGTTAAAAATACAAAATATTTCTGAATTGTTTGCAAGCTGAAGTCAAAAGCTGCAATAATTCAAAATACTTTAGATATTTAATCATGCACTATTTTTAACATATTCTCCAAGATCAGGGATAAAATAGATTTTTCTGCTTCTGTTTTTACAAAAATCTCGTGCCTTTTAAATTTTTTCCGCTATTAGCTTCATAAAGAAATAAAATTCCATAATACTACACATTTTGTTGTGAGACAACATTACATTCAACCTTCCTCTAATTCTTCAGCATTTAATCCTGAGGTGTAAAGGTTTAACCGCTAAAGTGAGACAAAACCTTTCACCTACGCTATGACAATTCTCCCCTACACACTGTGCTAAATATTTTTTTAATTGTATCAGAATTAAGTCCGCCTGTGTGCAGGATCCAGATTATCCTCTTTCCCATTTCCATAGCTACGTTCCATGAAGCGTTCCACATCATGCACCAAAGACTTTTTAGCTTGAAGACCTTACTATAATAGTAAAATAGAATGAGGCTATAGGAACGAACCTTCGGGCCCATTCTTGGGTCGGATAATTACTTCGATAATTATTCGGTTGTTTACCCAAGTCCCATGCCGTATTTCTAGCCGCGTCAACCATGTCGGCGTCAACCCTATGTAGCGTTTGTTCACGACCTTTAATGTCATGTGAAACGTATTTAATTGTGGATTAATTTCTTTAATGATATAAGATAAGTAGCGGAAAGCATAGTTTGAAGTATGTAACAATACTCACAATATTGTGCAGTACAGCAAAGGCTTCACTGAAGACGGAGTGTTCTCTAATTAAAAGGTTATACTTGACAAAGGGCGCGAAGAGAATGGAGTACAGGCAAGGGTGCTTCAATCCAAGAGCAATATTTGACCGGGAAACATAGAAGTATTTGGCACGAAGTATTGAAGCTTAAGTTTTTGAGAAAAAGCGTCCACGTATCTGAGGGATACGGTGCCTCTAAATATATAATTTTCTTCCTAACTACTTCTTGTTTCATACATGGCAAATATTTTGGACAGCCACGTGGTACTTGGTTCACAAATTAGAGCATTTTCCTCGATTTTAGCTCGGGGATTGTTCAGGAACAGCTTTGGTAGCCATGGCATCCATGGCATTTTTCATTGTACCTGCAAGTTTGGATTTTGACCAAGGAAGGAAGGTCATCTCACAAAGAGGAAATTTTTCCTCGAAATCAAATTCCGCTATGTAATGTTTTCAAAACAAAATTAATTTTTTCAAAGAAAGAAAAAGGACTATTTCAACGGGCATTAACATTGTTTGCTGTAGTTTGAAAGCTTTTTATCCAGTGTTTTCAAAATGCATCGATAAAGTGTCTCAGAAAATGATGTTAGTTTCCTGAATATAAAGCTTTACTCACTTATATGCTAGCTGTAAAATGAATAAATTATTATTCTATACACTTTAACCATGAATAGGTTTATTTGCTAATAGTCCAATATATTTAAGTGATAATACTGTCAGTGACAATACTTCCTAAACATTAGTATCTCACATCCGTCGGGCTGATGTTTGGATGGTTATTGGCTAGCACGCATACCCTTCACGTTTTAATAATAATAAAAAAGTTACATGAATTCTTAACATTACTTTTATGGCTAAGAAACGAGCGAAAAATACTTTACATTACGGAATTCAGCAGTTTTGTGCATGCTCTGTGTAACAATGTGCAAAATTTTCCTCTCATACGTTGGGAACGAACTTCTGCTTGCATTTCCATGTTTAGTGAAGCACTCGGGCGGCTCCGAATTTCCTGCAACGCTGCGAACTCTCTCGTTAAAAGCTATCATGTCAGAATCACGGCCGTCTTGAATGCTGGAAAAAATATTTTGGAGCTTCTCTCCAGTTTTATTTTTGACGAAGCAACGAAGCCAGACAGGTCATGAATCCTTCAGGACTGTACTGGAGTCATTGAAAGCGGAATGGGAGTCTTTACTGCAAATGGAATGCAAGTCACCCATGGCGAAGGATCCACCCCCTTCCAGTTTCCTGTCCTCTCTCAAAAATATGAGAAACAAACGATGGCTTCTTCCCGGACACGAAGGAAAGTAAAAGACTTGCGTCCTGGAGAATCTTTGCGAATCTTGGGGAGAATATCCCCTCTCCAGAGGTTGGTAATGCCTGCCTGAACGGCAATCTTGAAGCTATTCAAGAAGTCATCATGGCTTCCCGGTGGTCTGTGATGGAGGCCATGTCTCAGATCGCTTCGTTGGTCTGGCACTGTGCCTTCATTTCTTCTGTAACTGCAGGCGCAAAAAGTGGCAAAACATGCCATCCCAACTCCTGGTCCAAGTTCTTCTTCATGCGCCATGTCGGCAACAGTTGCAGCGAAACGAGCGGGTGATGACGGTCTTCCGTTTTTACAGTATGAAGCTGGAAATCGTAAGACCACCCGTAGCGCGTGTACGTAGCGTTGTGAATGATATTAAAAATATCATGCTTAGAACGTCATTGCGGAATAAATTATTCTTTCGTATATATACAAATATAGAGTTTACCTAAAAAGAAACACTTTAAAAAAATGTACACGTCTAAATATTTGAATGCAAAATTTATTCTGACATTAGAACATTATCTCAAGTTTCATATGGCCTCTGCAACTACAAGAAATGTTCAGAATGTTGGCCATTAGCTTCCAGACATTTACGTGGGTGGTGAACCACTGCTTCGGCAACATTGATCAGAGTGTCCAGTGGAACTGCACCACATGCGTTATCAATTTATTGTGTTAAAAGGCAGTTAGTGTCGTCGGCATTCTACGACATGCGACGTCATTTAGGGTGAAAGTCCTATTTTCTCGTATGTGAAAGTCTGCGGATGTCCTAATCCTTGCGTGTTATTTGTTGAAACCACTTCACAAAACATAATTCTTCGATCCTGATTGTCTTCATTAAAGGATCGTTGGATGTAGCATTTCCACTAAGGTCTTTTAAGAACGCGTCGTGTGCTTGTACTGCTCACTTCTGCTTCATGTGCACGTTCCCGAACTTGTGAACTGAACGTGCGATTTTCCTAAAGTGTGTCTACATTTTTTTGTGTATACACATCATGCATTTATAATTCTTTGTACGAACACTAGCCGTTTTTTTCGGTTGTGACAAGGAAACAGAAGCATATTCTTTGTGCTCACATACTTTTTCTGAAAAATTTATTCTGTTTGTATTCATAATGGCTATTAGAGCATGACAAACAATGCTTGGGTGGACATACGCTTTATATGACAAACAATGTTTGTGTGGGCATGGATCTCTCACTCGTATAAACAATTCGAACACATTTCCCATTAGTTTATCTTTAATATCCGCAATAATGGTTTTCGTGAGTGCTTGCCACGCAAACATAGAAATCTCGTTTGTGATGACGAAAAGGGCAGTGAGGGAAAGCAATATGGCCGCAATATCCCCAGGCAAAATTTATGAGGCAATAACTGCTTGCGCAGCAGCACGGGGCAGGCGCGACAGACCAGTTTTCTAATACAAAGAGCCTCCCTTTACGAAAACAACGGCCGTCTCTTAGTCGTCAATCAAGAAGACTTCCCGCTCCGGTCGGGGAGCTCGTAAATTTTTCTGTTAAACTCTCTAAGCTCTTTCCCTTACGTGGAATGTTTTATTCGCTGAACTGGAATCTCTTCTGCAAAGGAAACTACCATCTAAAAATTTATATTCATAACCTCACGGAATTTTTGTTCCTGCACTTGGCATGGACGATTACACCGATGAAAACTGTCGCGAATGCTTTAGATGTGTGAGAAGAAATGAAATGAGTGTGCATTTTGATTACACGCAACTCGCTTTAAAAAATACGACTTTGGCTTGCATTAACGCCGCGGTAACTCAAATGTTTGAACGCTGCAAAGTCAATGTTATGCCTCATAATTCATTACAACAGCCAAAAATTCATGAGATCCCTGTTCGCTTAATCATGAGTCAAACAGTTTTGAAGTCTCACACTGTCTGGAATTTTACAATTCCTGTAAAGTTCTCAAATGTTTTAGAAAAATATCACGTTATGTTGTCTGTGTAAATCCTTTTCTCGATTTGAGTTTTCACAGTGCTAACCTTTCAATCACCATAATTAAAGTGCTGATAAAATATTCGTTTAAATTTGCGTTTTATTAGAACAGAAATGAGTGATTAAACAAGGAGTTTTCGATCAACGATATCAGACCTAAAGAAAATTATCATTTTATGGTTTGTTTAATTCAAAATCTTTCATTGTCTGTTTTCCGACTGTAAAATGTTGACTTCCACCGGTTGGTAAATACATCACACGTTAATATCATAGTATTCGATCGAAGAAAGAAACCTTTGGATTATTTCTGGGAAAAGATTTTCATTTATGGGGTCCGGAACGGTCAAAGTCGTTATCAAGAGAAGGTCGCTGCACTATCTGAACATTTTGTTTTTCCTTGTAAGTACAGCATAGTTATATTGCTGCACACGCGCTGCTTAACTGCACTGCTCTATTGCCTCACGCGCGACTTCACTGCACTGCTCTATTGCCTCACGCGCGACCCACGACTTCACTGCACTGCTCTATTGCCTCATGCGCACGCCTCTATTCCTCGCACGTACTGCTCCATTGCATCTATTGCCTCACACGTACGGCTTCATTGCCTCTATGCCTCACACGTACGGCTTCATTGCCTCTATGCCTCACATGTACGGCTTCATTGCCTCTATGCCTCACACGTACGGCTTCATTGCCTCTATGCCTCACAAGTACGGCTTCATTGCCTCTATGCCTCACACGTATGGTTTCATTGCCTCTAAGCCTCACACGTACGGTTTCATTGCCTCTATGCCTCACACGCATGGCTTCATTGCCTCTATGCCTCACACGCATGGCTTCATTGCCTCTATGCCTCACACGCATGGCTTCATTGCCTCTATGCCTCACACGCATGGCTTCATTGCCTCTATGCCTCACACGCATGGCTTGCCAGACGTGTCCTTGACGAAGACATGTCGCCATTTTTCTGACTCTGGAGTCATTTTTTAATGGCAAAGTGACAGATCATAAATTTCTCACGACAATAAATCAATAGAAAGAGTTTTTGCATTTGAAAAGAAGGCGGCTCTGTGGAGCGGTTATTGAAGACTGCTGGGAAGTCTTCCAGATATTTTTTCTTTATTATGATCCATTTTCCCGATGAAACTTTCTGGATGCATGGAATATTGAAAACACTTCGAGTTGTGGACGCAAAAGTTTTAACTTCATATGGATGGTTTTAACTTTGTCTCTAAACTATTGATGGATTTGCCTGTTACGAGTTATTTGTGAATGTAAAGATGGTAAAGTTTGAACAAAGAAGCTTCTATCAAAGCTATTTTACACGGATTTTATTTTTCACAAATGTGCGATTGAAGAATTTATTATTCTGCCATTGTACTTTCGTCTGGGTATCAACTGCACACTTCTATGAGTACACACTGCTTGCAGCTCCTTCTTATTATTCCATCAACCTTTATTGAAAAAGTTATGATATCCATTACTTCCTTTCCCTCTGCATCAAAGGGAAGTCACAAACAAAATAGACATCAGACTGATTTTTCGTGGTTTGAAGGAACCAAAAGCAATTTTTGATGCTGGAAACTTTATCCTTTCTGTTTGAGAAATTTTACTCTGATTATTTTCGTTCTCAAAATGCAATCCATTTAACTCGACTAGTGTTGCAGCATTGGCAGAATTTAATCGAAGAGTTGACACTTTCTCTGACGAAGGATGAACCTTCAACCTGATGCGCTGGTCACTTCCAGTTCCCATTCCACATCTATTGACAAGTTCCAGTTTCCATTCCTCATCTGCTCACCAGTTCCAGTTTCCATTCCACATCTGCTGACCAGTTCCAGTTCCTAACGCACTACTCGCAATATTATGTCAATGCTCAGCTCAAGTCTATCTCTGCAAAGAATCAATAAGAAACATTCTGTTTGTGTTGTCGCACAATTAAGATTCACTGTTAGTTAGTGTGCATAATTAATATCTGTGGCAATTGCCTTTAAAGATACAACATACTTTATGCACAGAAGTAGTCTATATAGGGTAGAAAAGGCTTCAAGCAATCGTTTGCACCGTGTCAAAAACTCTATTATTTCGCACAGCTTGTGCGAGATGCAATTGGATATAAGGGATACAAAACATATTTTGTTTGCTCTATCTAAAATTCTAATTTTTTTATTTCAAAACTAAATATTTGTTGTATGTATTTTACAATAGTCATGCAGTAGTCACACTGTAGTCATACAGTAAATCATACAGTATTCATACAGCAAATTTCGTGTCTAAGCCATCACTCAGCACAATTAGAAAACTTGTACATGACAAGGCTGTACAATGTAGGTCTCCTCAGGCTGCAGTGACCGACATCACTCCATCTGCACCTCGCATTCTCCCCGTCCTCTGTTTCATTATCATCTGCTGTCGACTTCACCGTCCTCTGTTTCCCGTCATCTATTGTGCACCTCAAATTCTCCCCGTCCGTTGTTTGTAGCTCTGGACAACTTCCACCACTGAATAATTTCCAGCGACGCTTACGTCCTGTGGAGGAAGGCTATTTGTTAAGGTCAACCCGGTTAGGTTTGCGCCTTTAGTTCCTTTACCTCGGACCTTCACGACTGCCCTAAACTCTATTCACATAACTGAAATTTGGCCGACCCCTGAGCCCTGGCACAACTGGGTCTCTGGGATGCAGTTGCTTTTGTCTCGTGCTGTGCGCGTCGGCAGCATTTGTGTGCGGCCTCATCACACAAAGCTTTTATTTTATATAAACTGTTCTTCGAGTTAGTTATCTGTTTTTTAAAATTTTTGTTGGGGTTTTTGTACAGTAAATATACTACATTGCAAGCTAAGAGAGGAAAGTGAAAACATATTCAGAAATAACTATGCGAAATTTGGTGTTTTTTATACGTATTCCCGGTAAATAGTCCTTTCTTATTTTGACCAATGTAAGTGCTAGCCTATGAGTATTCTTAAGTAAAAAACTCAGTAAGTTACAAATATTAACTACGTGATTCATAATTTTTACGTAGACATAAACCCTGTCATTTATTCAGCATGGAACCATTTACTGCTAATCACGCATTATATTTCATTTTTTAAGGATACTGATGTCAAAAACGTTTTCGAATACACAAGCATGACGTGCACAATTGCATCACCGCATTCGTCACTTAACATACAACTGCCAACACACAGTTTGAGCGAAGTGTTGTATAGATTTTGTATATTCTTCTTCACCGATACACCAACCTGAATCTTGGTATAAAATTTGTTGTTTTTACTCTTACTGTGGTCTTCTTCTCTAACACCCGAACAATGACCCTCGCATTCAATAGACTGAACGTCTCTCTGTCCTGTAATAAACGTCATTCCACGAAAATGTGCTCCCAAATCGAGGTAATGAATTTGAATCAGGAGATCAAATTAGCGAGTAATGTCTTCGCCGGTAACGACCGGTATTCTGTACTGGTCATTAGGTTCCAAATTTATACGAGTAATTAGTCCATGCTGGATTGCGTTCATTGAACTAGTAGTTGTTTACGAACTCAGAGTGAATGAGAAGCCTAGTCTGTCGCACTAATAGCAAACGAAACTCGTTGTGGTGCTCGTCCTTGCTTCTATTGTTTATGATGAATATGTGATAATGCTCAGCATACCTCTGCCTCAGTTAATTTTATAATGTTGCCGTTGACGGTAGTGAGCATTTTTTGTCGTTTTCATTCTCGAGTAGCTAGAATTTGAAAAGTAGGAGTGGAAATTGTTGTTTATTGATTGTTTAACTTTTGATTTATATTGACCAATAATGATATCAATGTTGCAAACTTTGAACTGTGTAGATTTGAGGACAAAATGTAGTAAAATGAGACCAATATTCTGAATAAAAGTCAGCATAAAATAAAAAGACATTGCAAACAATGTTCAATGTGTTGTCTTTGTAAAACCTGGCCTCGATGTGGTCAGTAAAAATGTTCAGCTCAGCTTGACGGCTATTTTCAATCAGATATTTATCTCTGTACGTAAATTCAAGTAGTTTATCGAATCGTAATAAAAATCATTGTTTATTTTACAATAAATTAGGAGAGAGGACTAAGAAGTTATCGCAAGACGTCGCAAATTTTCTCAGCCCCCCAACATGTTCGTCAACAAATTGTATCAATTTTTAAAGTTATACCTGCACACTGATCTAACACCACGCAACTTTCGGTATCTGAATTTACATTAGTTAATTAATTGAAGTCTATAATGACCCTAGTAAAATAACCTTGGAACCGTTGTCAACGTCGTATCAGTGTCCTGATTTTGTAGGCATAACAAAATTCTTGTCTGCCCTGACCGCAGTAGAATTTCTTACCCAATCTGGAAACCAGGCCGAAAGCTCCTGCAAATCTTGGAGCTGGACGGTACGTAGGGACTAATTAAAAGAGCTCTCTGCGCGGACCACCACATAATATGTCATAAATTTTAACTGAGGCTTCCTGGAGCGTAAAAACAGCCTTTCACACTAGCTTCCGTGCCGTGAATAGAATTTCTTCACCGGGAAGAAAAGCTGGAGGACCCAGGGTAGCTCTTTTGAGGCCGCCACGAACCGTCGACTTGAATAATGTTAATAGAAGGGAAATGTTTTGTACAGAGAATTTATATTCCTTAGAGAAAAAGAGCCAAATCGTTTAAATTTTGTGTATAAAATACTTTCATACGTTGTAACTTACGTTCAACGGCGCTGCAAAGATATGAATGTCGTTGTTAAGCTGAGTAAAAATTGTGTATTGTGTTTTTCATGTCGAAAGTTTTGCCATTCCACAGGCTGAAAATAATGTCAAGCAAAATTACTTCTCCGGTAAAGAAATCTTCTCCTCTTCATTCCTGCACGCTAAAGGACAATGGCATAATCAGATACTTAGTAATTGAGTGTCATAAGTAATACGTCCTGTTATTATTTACTGTTCATCATAAATAGAGTAGCATAGTATGATATCAATTGACTTTCCAGAGCATTGAGTGGCTGCAACTGTAGACTTGAACTTTTTTGTCGTACCTTTAATAATTTAGCTAAAACAACAGTATCTCCACCCTCTCTTGAATTTCTAAATGTTAATATTTCGACACAGTCATACTTTTGTTCAGAAGACCAAATAGTGTTGATTTTAAAAAACGTTTTCATTTTGCTTTTATTTATGATATCGTAACGATTGTTCCCATTATATTTTTCTGGGAATTTCGAATGTGTAATGAGTCTTTTTGTATTTTGGGTATCATCCAAGTTTAAGTTTTCTTTTGTTTCAGAATTGATAATAGAACCTTTGGACTCTTGAATCATTGGCGATGATAGATGTTCTCTATCTTTTTATTTTACTTTTTATGTTTTCAAAACCCTAAACCTCTGACAACGGTGACCGGATTAGCTGTAATTGCTGTCAAAACTTTCGCCATCAATCGTACGTCTGGCAGCTGGATCAGAGATATCTAACATTCCCTACCATATCTTCTGTTAAATTGGGTTAACTTCAGTTTTCATCCATGAAAGCTGACATGATTTGCTCAGCCACGCCCAAAACTAGAAAGAAGTGATGCTTCAGAGGATTTCTCGCTCCTGTACAACTTCTTCAACATGTGAATTCTCATGAGAGAATAATGATGAATTGCGTTTGATGTTATTTTTATAATGTAAAACAGAGGTTCCGTTTAATTAATCACATAGTTGTATTAAAATCATAAGCTGACAGAACAAAATCAATGAATAACACCTTAAGTGAATGGAGAAATCTATTGATAAAAGCATCCATATGTTCATGTGTGTCACAAGCACTAAACAGATCTGATATTGTTTTCACTAAACTCTTGCGCACTTAATTGTCCAAACTCGAAAACTGACTTAATTTAAATGCACAGATTAGTTTAGAAGTAGTGCATTATTCAGAATTAGTGCATATATGCAGTGCGTTAAAATAAATCTGTGCACTTGTTAGATAATACTTGTATATGGCAAGAATCTATTGTATTAACACGTGGTTCAAACCATGGCTAAAATTTAAAATGAATCACACCGGCCTTGTACGACAAAGACAATCGGTAACATACATGTAGAAGTTGATCAATTGAAATTTTGAATCAAGTTTCTAATTTAAGTATTGGATGAAACATCTAAAATGTCTGTAATCGTTTATAATTATCAACGTTACAAACATTTGTTGGAAAGAATTTAAGGTTCTAAATTATAGAACGAAATAATATTTTACTTTGATTTCCAGAATTCCAATATTCATCCCCTTTAGAGATGATATTTTTTCCCCTATTAAACTTGTAAATATTCATATTTTTATCTAAACACGAAACATTTCCATCATTCAATTACTAGCTCTGCAATCTTTATATTAAAATTTCCAGCACCTTCCTAACCGCACCCTATTCAAATGTTCCAGTCAATAATTCCTGGTTAAGTTAATTCTAAAAAGAAGCAATAATACAGGAGAAATGATAATTGACAATGTACTTTGAGTGTCAGTCGCGGCAACAATTATTTCTGGTTCCAGCTTAAGGATTCCTTCGAACTTTGTTTGTATCTTCCATCGAGCCACTGTTGATTTCTGTTCGAATGAATACATGCGAAACTATTTCTTATACCGTGTCTCTATTTCCATTCTCAGTTAATTTTTCCGTGTTGTTTTAATTAAGGAAGAGCTGCTTAGTTACTGAGACAGTCTTTCAAAATTCCCAAGGCAAACATAGAATATATATTTGTATGATACTTCTATCATACATACCACAACGCACGCATGGCATTTCAATAACCTGTGGGGGAAAAATGAACTAAATAAGTGATAAACTGTCGTCCCGAGGCTCCACCAATAGTTAGAAATTCATTTAACAGATATTGATGTTTAGCAATGCCATTATATCTGCTGAAGAATTATTGGTACAGTCCTGGTTTGTGTAGCACAAGGTCTTTTCTTGGTCGGGCAGGGAGTAAAGCTCACAATGGATAGCCGAGTTGGACTCATTCTTTATGGAAGTCCATATCTCACTCCCAGCTTGCGTGAGGAAGAACTACCATTAATCCTTTACTGATGACGTACGATACTTGTTTCCTGGGCTTCCAGTCCGTACCTTGAGAACGCTTCTCTGTGTTTCACGGTGTTTTGTTCACAAGAAAAACTCCAAGACTGGTTTTGCACTTTCATTGCCAGACATTTGAGCGATTGGAACTCGGCGAACATTTTTCGTTTACTGAACGAAGAAATATTAAATGAGTTCGATACTTCTGGTAATAAATGGAGTGCGACGAAGACTCCAGAACAATAGATCTCGCAAAAACGGTCACGACAACTTGGGTGGTATAACACATTGCAATGAGGGAAAAAAGTAGAAATATGAGTTTGTGAACATTGTGGAATCTAAATCTGTACGAGCCATGTCTTAATTGAATGAACCTAAACTTGAAACGTGTTAAACACTTCAGAGTTAAAAAAAGACAGCCTCACTTAGACACATGAAATAAAATCGACGGAACTTGGTCGTAATGAGTGTTTTTAACCTCAACTGAATAAAAACTTGTATGCTGCGACCGATCCTTTACTTTCTGGTGTTTTTATCCCAAAACTTCGGACGATGAACAAATCCCTCTGTAGCTGGGATGTTGTTTACAACAAGGATAGGAAAGCCTGTAGCTTTTCTTTCTCGGAAACTTTCCCTCCGATACCGCATAAAAGAAACGTGGTCTATAGCTCCTGAATAGATTGTTTCTTATTGTACATTGAAAGACTTTGCTAAAAAGCCTTCCTGCTTATTTTTGCCTTTTCTGTACGTAGCGACGTGTAAACATTCTCGCAGACTTGCTCGTGTAAATCCTTCGAGGATTCATTTTTTTCTTATTTGTTGAGTCTGTAGGTATTTTATTAATTAGATTTCGTAATATTAAAAGTATTACTTTCATTGAACATTGGGTTAGGCTTAAAGGACAAGTCAAACGTACTTTTTCAATATCGGAACTTAGCATTGACCTCACTGAACTCGTATCCAAGATACTCAAACTACTGACATCTGTGCCTTGAAACTTATTAGTTTGAAAGTTTAACTGATTTGTGCTCTTTCCTATCAGATTAAACGCCTTTGTATGGAAAATTAAACTGAGCATTAGCTGATAGTGGAATATATTCTTCCACCACGTCGTGCAGATAACATTTCATGGGGGTGTTTAATTTCTGGTGATGGAAAATATTTTAATTTTATTTACATCCATGTACTGACTCTTCAAAAGTTCTAAATAATATCAGTTGAAATCATGTGATTCTCTTTTTTATAAAGATCGAGTTGTGCAAGCGTACAAAAAATGCTTGCCTAACTGGAGGATATTCATTTTGCATTATTCTGTATGTAGATTGGGAGTGCCACGCGTCGATAATCGAATTGTGCAGGCCGATGAAATTAAAATGTTTTTATTGTTGTACTAATGGAAATATTCATGTTCTTGTTAGCATATCGCCTTGCCAACCTGCTCGTACTTTGAATCTCAACTGAAATCCAATAATGCTTCAGAGAATATTTTCCTTTGAAAAAACACAGGATGAAATTAGGTCTGAAAATTAATGTCCCGAGCGGAGGAAGGAAATTTCAAAAGCACTTTCGAAATGAGGCCAAGAAACATTGCCTAACAGATCAAAAAATGTGTTTGCCAAGCAATATGACATTATATACACTCCTATGGGAGATTCATGGCAGGCTGTGGCATCTACATTTCTTGGTTGCGTGTTTCTTAAACTTTTTTAATAAAAAGACTCGTAGCTTGAGACTTCGGCCTCGTTTGTTCTCTTAGTTACCTCGTCACACTGTTCGTCAGTAATACTTGTGCTGCTGTGCCTTGTTTTCAGAGCTGTGTGAAATGGTTTCTTTTCTTTTCACATTGATGTGAATGTGGTCTCTAGTGTGTATATATTTTCTCGCATATTAATTAGTTCGTTCGAGGTTTTCGAATTGTTTTCCGAATCTATTAAATTTTTTCATTGTTTATTCATCAAAAATTACGACTAATTTTCCTGAGAACATTGAAAAAGTCAAATAATATTTGATATTCGATTATTGCATCCCTGAAAAGTTTAAGTTAAGATTTTTCCTGCACATTTTGGTAATAAAAACTCAGCTTTCCTTCTTAACTCTATTTCATTTTTATTAAACTAACATCTGTGCGAGATCATTTTGTCGTAGTCGGTACAACAGTGAGAACTTTCCTTTTTAACTCTATTTCGTTCTTATTAAACTAACATCTGTGCGAGATCATTTTGTCGTAGTCGGTACAGCAATGAGAACTTTGCTTTTTAATTCTGTTTCGTTTTTATTAAACTAACATCTGTGCGAGATCATTTTGTCGTAGTCGGTACAACAATGACACGCTAAGTACGGCAAATGCAGTGCCACGTCTGATGCGACAGAGACCGTGCATGTCATTTGAGTTGTGGTATGCGGGGAGCTTTAGTAGGGCTTCCTCAGCCAGCACCGCACTGGCCTTTATACAGTCATTGTTCTTGCGTGTTGTTGCAGCTGCTGCAGTACGCGTTGAGATAAAATGATTTGAAACCTCACTGAGCATCTAATTCGAAACCCCCACTGAGAGGAAAATCAGACTCTCTTGAATCTTAAATTCGAAACCTCACTTAGTCTCCAATTTAAGAACCCGCAGAGTTTTTCATTTGAGAACCCTCAGAGTTTTTCTTTTGAGAACCCACTGAGTGTCTGATTGAGATCCCACTGAGTCTCAAATGTCGTATTCCACGTACCTGAAATGTCTGGAACGTTTATGAAACCATTGACATAAACTCATGATTCTTGTCAGGCTCATGATTTTTGTATTTTTATTTTCTCAGCAATTTCCATGTCACACCTTTGTAGTGACGTGCCTACACGAGTTTTTGCTATAGAACTTGAGCTTTAACTAAAGAAAATGATAGAATGATCTACTCCCTGATGATAGATTAATTGCGAAGGGCTAGCCTTTCTTTATTGTTCTTAATGAAATAGAAGCCGTGGAGGACTCAATTTTAAGAAAATTGTCGCAGGTGTCGCAGGTAGATAAATACGTCATATTGACTCAATGATGGAAAAATAACTTCAGACATATTGACGCTATAATTATGGATTTTTAAGTAGCAAACTTTCGTTAAACTCGAGACTGTAGTAGACATGTAGTTCCACGCACTGGAGTGCACCAAACGCTTTGAACATTCATTACCTTGTCACTTCACGCGCTTGTCACTACCTTGTTTTGCGTGTGACAACACACCTGAACCTGCTCAACAAACTCAGTAAAGTGAAGGATCAGATTCGTGAGATTTAACAAAATGCTGAAAAATGTTAATGTCACATCAACATGCGTCGGATCTATTATAGTAAATCGAAAATATCTATATTGCCAATTTGCCATTTTTCCAACAGAATTCATAGTTATCAAAGGGTTTTAGCAGAACTGATGTTCTTTGAACACTTTCTAAGCAAGCGGGAAGTGCAAACATAGTATTAAAAGTTTTAATTCTTTTCTCGCTCGAAGGCTTTGATCAAGGTAAGAACAAAGCTTTCTCGTTTCTTTTTTATGGTTTGATCCTGCTTAAATTCATATTTAATTGCCTGCGTTAGAAATCTCGGAGTTTTAATAGAATAATAGAGCCTATTTAATCTCAAAAGTAAGCGGATAATTAGCGTAATTGGGATGACGTAACGTTTGCAGATACCGGGATTATACAAGAATGGTTATCTTGAAACGGAGCTTCTAATTGACTCATGATTGTTCAAATTTTTTTCATGTCTATTCTTTCACTTTCATTTTTTTATCTTAAAAAGCACCACCAGGATTTCGAGTAATTTTGAATTTTAAAATTCATTATGTTAAATATGTCAACTTTCAGAGTATTTTACTGAAGAATACAGAAGTTCGTGTTCATTATTTTTCCATTTACTGGCTCTACATTGTCAAGAATTGAACTTCCAGATTACGGGTATTTATACACTGAAAATGAATTCATCAAACTATTGTAAAATTCTTGAGGGATGTGATTTTGTTCTACGCTATGCAGGAACATATGCTAACAGAATTCACTCAAATCGACACACAGAGTTTACTACACTGAAATTTATCTTCTGGATTGATTTTGAGAAATATATTACGCTCAGAATCAAATAAAATTATTTTAGTTTATGATATTTGACTATGACTATTTGACTTTGTCTCATTCAGATGTGTGTTTAAGTTCTGTCATTGAATTATGTCTACGTGGCACGTTATACCTGATAACCTACGTGTCCTCTTAACTTATCCTTCAAGGTTTACGCTTATTTATCAATCTGTTGAACTGGCTAACCTATTTACTCGGCAGCCTATAGGATGCATTCATGCAATTGGTGAACATAGTAGGTTGACTGATTGATTGTCTAAGATTTCCTCAATTTATGAAGCTCTTTTACAGTATAAAAAACCTTCGGCCGTACAAAATTATAATGTGTCCATTTTTTCGCTTTATATCGAACCAAAGGACTGATATCCGTAAATAAATGTACTTAAGTTGCAATGAGTAATTATTTTTCAATATCACATTTGCAAAAAAATAAAATGAATATTCTTCGCATGCAGAAAAAATTTATCGATTCCCCTATACATAATATATATTGTTTACATTCTGCAATATTTGTCATGAGTCACGTGGAATAATACCTGAATATTCTCCATGGTCATCCACACACTTTCTCCATCTACATTTTGATAAGTATTTTGACAACGTTCAACAAATGACATTAGAGTTTTTATATCTGCAAAAACGTTAAGGAATCTCCAGTGGTAACCTGACAATCATTGAAGTGTTTGGGTGAGCCATCCACATATTGTTCTTTTTAGACATACCAACAAACTTAGAATGTAGTGAAACTTTACAGTTAAAAATCAGAAAAATAATTCTACCACCTCATAGTCAACATCAGTAACTTTATCACAACAGTTACCAATAATAACTTTACCGTATACTCAACAGTTTGACGTTTGAACTTGAAAATCTTCAATTCTCAACAAAAAATCAAATGATTTGTTTGCAGTTTCCCATCAAATACGTAGTCAGAACATCCAGTAGAGATATTCCTACCTCAAACATTGTGACTTTTATTACTAAGCGCTCGAGGACTTGGGCATCTGTACATATTTTGTGATCCACGTACCCAGCATCCGCCCACGCAACAGACTTGCGGCCCAATATGAGGTCTTTGTGATCCTAAACTCGGCTCTACCTCTTCTTGCAAATCCAACGTACAATGGAGCACTCTGCTGCAATGTTCCCAGGGCATTGGCTGGAAGAATGGTGTTTCTAAAGGCAGAGTTACTGGTCCATCTTCCTCTTGGATTGCGAATATTGTGTATTTTATCCACAGTGTCTTCCTCTGGGGCTGCAGAAAATATTTATTTCGTCCACACCGTCATGTTTTGGGATTACAGAAATTGTTTATTTTAACCACAGGGTCTTCCTCGATGATTACAAATTGTACCGCATGCTTCCAATGTCTTTGATTTTACTTCTATTTCTTCAGTTTGGTCGAATTGCTTATTTTTTAAATTCCAATCATGGTGAACATAATTTGAATTTACAGTTTGTATAAATTCTTGAAGCATTTTTAAAGAACTTTAACTATAATTAAAATAATTGGGCTGTATATTTCGCATCATTTTAATCTATCTAGCCTATAGATATTTTACCCCAGTCTTATAACTTAAAAATGTAAGACATATTTTAAAATTGTTGAATGGTCATGTATTTTTTTTGCTTTCAAGCTCCAATGCGTCTAGCGTCTTGTATTCCTTCAAATTTCAACCATAATTTGGATCGTCATTCGCAAAATCTAAGCCTACCTTCAGCAAGGCTGTTAGTGTTTCTACTTCATGGAATTTGCTCCTGTAACATTTAACACATAAGATAGAGTTGATATTCCTCGCATTTTCAAGTTCAAATTCGCACTTACAATAGCTTTAAATATTCGAAGTATAGGTAATTAGTAAAACAAAGTAGCATTTAATTTATTACTTTTCCATACACGCTTGTTGTACGAAGTTATCAACTACTTAATGTGAATGAGTATGAGACTATGCATTGCGGGCAGCAGCACATTTCACTTTAGCCAATTTTGTGAGTGGCATTCGGCCTAATCCCCGCAGGCGGCTCGCCCTATGCCGCGCAGTGTAAGGATTTTCGAGGCCCATTTGGCTTCCAGGGGCATTGAGAAATTAGTCCGATAGCTTTTTCCGGAATCCGAGCGGTCGTAAAGTAAGACACGCAGGTTGGATTTTTTTTTGAAGAAGGGATTTGCTCGGATCTTGGTGAATCTTTCTAGGTATCTTCTCTGGCTCATGCAGCCACCTGCAGTGGTGCTGGGAGCAGTTGGTTGACTCGTAATTTCTTGTTTTGATGGTTTGCTTTTACGAGTAATCCCGAGCCTCTGTGTATATCAAGGCTGCTAGCGAGTTCATGAATATTTCTCTTCAAACGAGCGAGGAAAGAATATAGGAACGTTGCCTAAACATATTATAGTTCTCGTAAGTTTATATTTTCCAAACGAACGCAAATGGGCAAATGAAAGTGAACTTTTCACATTTTAGTCAGCACAACCGTCTACCTAATCCTCTCATCCTTGTGGTTGCAGTTTGATTTTCTCCAGTAGTGATATCAATTCTTATGAATCTAACAATTCCTTTAAATCATTTCGAATTTGGCACACAGAAATGTTTGCACCTTATGGCGTGGCCCAGTTTCTCAAGTGGCACTTGAATTATTTCGTTTCAGTCGTACATCGCCGATCAAATTCCCTCTCAATTGCGTATACTCGTATTTCACTGCGTTATGGTTAAATTAGTTGCTTCTTAGGTTGACAAGAAGCTTGCAATTCAATGAATATTTTCTCCTAATAATTTTCATTACTATTGAACGATCACTGCATTGAGATTTGATGTATGAATAACATAAAAAATCATATGAGTTCTTAAATAGAGCGGGTTACCAATTTGCATTACTTTCTAATTTGAAAAATCTAGCTAGAGTAAGGATACTATTCAAAGTATTCTTTTTATGACAACAAGGACTCGTTTCTATCTAAGGTAATGGGAGGATCATAGAGATATGGTATATTGTGAACAAATTTTTCTTATACACTTTGTTGATACATTTCATAATATTCTAATTTTGAGTGGTGATTCATAAGCACAGTACCTACTTCGACCAAAATCAAACTGTTGGTCGTATGGAAAGACCTGTTTCTAGTGAGCTATAGTGTCACTGAAAGTTTTCTCAAGGAGATGCCGATCATCATCATTCTTGAGACAGAGAGGGTGTCGCATGAAATTTTTCTTAAGAAAAATGGGACTTATTCTGGGAAAGACGCGTGTGTCGAATAAATGAAAAACTTGACGACAAAAGAAGTCAACTTGTGGTGCGGCTTCTACAAAATCCTCCTTGTTGTCTTTATCGGATCCTGGCAGACAAAGCCGCTCGGTCCTCAAGAGAGACTCGGGAAGGCAAGGTCTCTTACGACCAAAATCTAGAGCTCCCAAGCGAATTTGTGGTCGTCTTTTGATTATTTTGTGATATTGTCTTGGTGCTGTCATAGGAATAACGAGGAAAGCTTCCAAAATAAAAGTGATGGAAACTTAAACATACAAAGAACTGAACGGACAATGGCGAATTTAAAAATAGGAACGTTTCAAAACATGAGCTTGAATGGTCAATAATTTAGTGCTCTAATTTCAATTCCTTTGTTTCCACGCATGAGTTAAAGTTTGATGGTACTGAAATTAGTTTTTTTTCATAAGTAAGTTCTCCAGAATGATGTTCACCATGCCATAAATTTTGCCACTGTTACAGAAGTTTTCTAACAAGATCCGAATAAGTTACCAGTCTGGTGAATTATGTAATGCTAATAAACCTTTGGATTTACGGCTCACTGCCTCACCTTATGCTAACTTGATTTGGAGAAGTTTAGGGTCTTCTGCTTGTCAGGCTGAGGGAACTAAATCTCCTCTCTGCAGGATGCCCTTGAATATTTCTGAGGCCTCGAACTCTAAAATTAAGATGAAAGTGACCGAAAAAACTTTCTTGGAATCGTACAAGTTGAGCATTCTAACTCGAATTCACCTCTCGAATTAAGACCAAAGATTAACAAGTGATTTATTTCTATTCAAATAGAGTTGGTAACCGACACTTTAACTACATTCTAAAAACTTATAAAAAAGAACTGAGCATACTTTTTCTATTGACAGCCTTCCTAATCAGTAGAGGCAGAGCGTAATTTTATATGTGCTACTTGCGTCTTAAAACCTCAGATTCTTATTTTTACCATTATCCAATAATTTTGTTCATAAATAAACAAAACTTGTAACAATTACTGAGTTAACGACTATTTTTCCTGCGGTGCTTGAAATAATTTCCCGTTGATCAGAAAACCTTGTGTATAAAATTTTACAATAATATAAGTAATATTAGAACGTTCCGTTCGAAGGCAAACTGGAAATCCAATACGTGGAAAATTTATTGATAACCAAATTTAATTTCGCGATTCGTAATACGGTTTACTTGAACCAGACAATTAGAACAGTTATCGAATTGCAACTGTCCACGATATTAATGTTTCGATAGGTTCTTTCACGTGATCTTTTCAGACCTGTTAGTTCTTATACACATCTGTATACGTTCCGGTCGTATTTCATCACACATGCATAAAAATCCTGATTGAGCGCCTCCTTTCGAGCCTTAACTCTACCCTATTTACAGCAGCCTCAAATGGCCTTTTTTTCCAGGAAGGCTCATCCCATTTGTCAACGAGAGTCATAATTAATCCGCACCATAAGTTAGCCTATTTTTCCACACGTCCAAAATCACGCAGGTGTCGATAATCCCTTATCGAAAACTGAACAAAGCTGATTTTTTTTGTTCAGACTGAGAGCGATCTATCAGTCTCTGGCTTACTGACCTACCATTATTCTTACTTTGGGTGATCGTCCGGGGTATCTGCCAGCTCAGTTTGAAAAGCCTGAAAATTGGAGGTGCCTAGGACTTTGTGATTCAAAATTCTCGTGCTGGTTCATTTCAAGCGAAAACCATCCCATCAATATAAAAAAAAACTCGCATCCTCAAATGGATTTTTTTAGATTATCCGTTTCAGATTCATGATGGTCATTTTTTAGAGTAGTATTATTAAATTGGTTTATTTCTTTGTATCATCCTGCTAATGACCATAGCACCAACACTTTAAACCATAGCATCCAGTTGCTAACATGATCGTTAGATCAAGCTATTTTAGCTTCCATATCTTAGTCAGCTTACAAAATATAAATCACTCGCGTGGCTTTTGAAAAGTAAATTCGATTAACATTTTTTACTCACAAAACCTATTCAAGAACAAATTAATTCACACGAAATTGTGTGATGCGGGTGTTTTTTCATAAATGAACCCACTTCAGTACATTGGAGGAAAATTTATTTCTAAAAACTAAATCTTGTGTTCACTGATTGTGACATAAATTTTACAACTTCTGAATGATGAACATTTTTTCAGAATATTAGCACCGTATGAAATGCTCAGGAAACAAAATTAAATAATATTCTCCATGATTCTCAATATGAACGCAGTTATGTTTACGTCAAGATATTTGTTTAAATCTTGACGGTTTAACAGTTTATAAAATTATAAACTGTTTTACAGTTTATAAAATGATTTATAAGGTACTTGTTATGTCACAAACGTCTCATGCGTACATGTAATATTATACCCTAGAATGTTTGCAACGCATTTCCTACCTTTCATGGCTGTACGTAACGAATAAAAAAGCTCGTATTTTAAGAAAAACATTTAGTGCAGCAATGAAAAGATGGGTCCAAGTTCGACAGACCCTAACGAAGTTACGTCAGTGACATCCATTCCTTTGGATGCAAGTGGAGTTGAACGAACGAGCTTTGTTCGATGAACTGAAACGAATTGAATACTGGAAGAGAGGCTATAGTTGGCAATGCCCGCATTTTAAAGTATTTTTGGAAAAATTGGAAGATAGTTAACAGATTAAAGTTAATAGATTAAATTTTAAAACGTGTGCGTTAGAAGTGCCTCAAGTTCATACGCGAAAAATGTAGAGTAGAATTTCAGTTTCTTTGAAATTGTAATTTGTATATTGCTATGGAAGATAGCAAGTGGACCAGACCATTTTTACTCTAAGAATTTTACATAGGCAGCTACTCATAACAATTTGTATGTTTTTTACCATTCTTATGCGGTCCCAATGACTGTATTCCAGATGTCATTTCTTCAACACATTTCCTGCGAAGGGGCCCACCAGTAGTCCAGTTAGGTTAGGTTTAAATTTTACAAAGCTTTCTAGTGATTGTGTGTACAAAGTAAAAATTTTCACCTGTTAGGCAATCGCAGGATACGGATTATCGCTGTAAAACAATAGTATTTCAGTAAAGGATATCATAACATAATTTGTAAATGTTTCCAACCACCCCTTTCTCGAAAAGTTCAAGGATGAATTGTAGCCTTTCGAAGTCGTTCAAACATTTTCTGCTTAAGTTCTACATGGTGTTCACAAGTCTCCTTAACCCTTGTGTGGTGTTCATACTGTTGTTACTCAGTGGTGCTTGTGGGTCTGGTGGAATCGTTACATTTTGTGGTTTTTAATGCCTAACAATCTAACACTTTTATGTTAAAATACACAACAGATGTTTACCTCATCCCAATTACAAGCAGTATAATCAGTAAAAATGTTAGCAGTAAAAATAAAAACGGGTCCCCATAAACCCGAACACCACATGAGGATTAAACTGAAGTCGTCTTCTTCTCAATGTCGTTTGACCTAAAGTCTAAACACTGAACCTTGAATAAAAGCTCGTCCACGCATTTTCCCGATTCTCAACACGCCGTTAACTATGATCGGTATAAAACATCTCCTGGCGCTGTTTTGCCGTTTGTCAACTTATTCTATGGAACCGACACAATCGTATCAATTTATATCGTATCGCAATTATATAACTATCATTTGACATGTCATTGCATGAAATTTTTATAGGTTTTCCTTTAACATATTATGAGTGAATGTTCATTACTTTCTTACACGCTAGACTGATTTTGTTTAATAACACACCGGCACTCACGTCCAGTATAAAATGCAACTCATAAACCTTCGAAAATACATGCTCAGAGGATTTAAATTTAATACATTGAATACTTTAACGAGATAAAGATAGTTATGTGCAAACATTGCTTTCAGGACGGTGTCAATATTAGGGTATAATTTCACTTATTTTTTTAGGTATTACTTCAGAGTTGCAACTAATACCAGTCAATCACTTTAAAACAGATATATTCACTTGGCCTCAAGTAATGAAAATTGTGGTAAAAAGTAATTAAATAGAATGATATTTGCTGTCAGTAGGTGTTAGATGATAATACTTCTGGCGTTCATATAGGAACTCCTGAACCGCCACGCGTGTAAAATTTTTCAGTCCAATTTGTTGGCAGTAAAGTAAGGCAGCAATCTCTGTTTTAGGTTTGGGCTCTGTGTAATTTCAAGAAAATGACTTTATGCTGCCAGGTTTATCTTCGTTACGGAAGACGTAATTCTGTTTTATTCTTCGGAAAACCGCCGCTGATATTTTTTCCTTTTTCCTCCCTAAACTCGGAGTTCGGAAGCCAGAAGTCTGGTTAGTCAGCGACATAAAAACAGAGTTGTGTCCTAACTTTATTTCCTCGTGTCGCTGTAAAAGTTCCTCCGCTCAAGTTTGGAAATTCAAAGCCTCAACCGAGGAAAGTTAAACAATTTTTATCCTTGTGATTCAAAATTCTTTTTCGACGAGTGAGAACGCTTTTACTAATCCTGAATACACATGGAATTTTTATTGATAAAGATTGTTGATGGTGTTTTATATATATGTATATGTATGTATAATACTATTTGTATGTAATGAGAAGTTTATGCTTTCGTGGGACGCTATTTTTTACGATTGTGATGTCACATATTTTAGATGGCCTATTAGATTACAATCGACGTGTGAACTCATTTTTACAAATTGACAAATGATAACTGATGGAGCTGAAATCCAACTGATGTCGTCAGACTGGGTTATCAAATGTTCACTTTTTAATAGAGTTTATTGGTGTCTCACTGCTGGCAAGTGAGTATTTATGTTGATAGTAGACAGGTCCATTCAAGTGTTCGGGACTGCTCAGGTGCGCATTAGCATCTCACAAATCTGTGAACGTTGTGAGACGCGTTGAAGCCTAGAAATTATCAAGCATAGCTCTTTAGGAAGATAACTAGAAAACTTCTTCCTCTGCGAGTAATTTAGTTCTCTCATAATTCAGCTACTTTTCTGTTATCAATGAAAAAGATGGGTGCTTTTTTTATTCATGAAAACAGTTTTTGGTAGTTTCTATATACTTCAACTTTGATCAATATTTTTATCATTTCTTGACTTCATAATGCTGATTATAATATCCTCATGAAACTTCAGCTGTACAACCATTTCATGTGCTGATTATTTACTCACTGGGACACCAAATTATTTACTATTTGAATCGAATTTCAAGTACTGATATCCAACACGTGAAGAAATGTTTCATCCAAGCATCAGATACCAAGTTTCAACATATCATCTACGTAAATAGTATCTCATCCATGCATCAAATGCCAAGATCTGATTCAACATCATAAATTACGTGATTAAAAATCTACAGGCTCAACTCGAATATAATACCAATCACAGTTATTTGTCCTCCAACTAAAATGATATCCTAAAACATTGCTTCGATCCTCATCATCGTTGAATTTTTCCTATAATTTCCTGAATCTCTGCGATTACCGACGGCCTAACATTGCTCATCACAGCTTCTATTTATAACTGCAAGCCTTCTAACTTTGCTAACACAAGCCGTCATTTACGAGTCCAGTTTTTGTTGTGCCTGCAATTTCCACGCTAATTTAGCCCTTTGTTTATCTGCCTCGTTCCAGCTCCCTGGAATCCAATCAGTGCTGCAAAAATCATAAGCCCCTGCCAAGTTTTGCTCCTGTGATATATGATACAAGAGTTCAGTGTTGGAAGATTCAGGAGCGGTGCAGCTTTTTTAGCGATGGTGATGGATTAGAGGCAAGAGCGAAATACGTGCGTAGGCTGTCGTTTTTTCCTGTGTTTTTTTCAATAGTGAGCGATGGTTCATGCGGCTAATTTCAAACTCTAAGTTTGTGATAAGGGCGAAGAAGAATTTGAGGCAATTTTTCCTCAGACAAAATATCTGAAAAATGTTTCAACCATTAAATTAACGCAACATATTTTCATGCAATTGTTCGAGATTGGTACATAAATGAAATAATTATGCGATCGAACGTTATTCGCAATTTATTAATTACTCATTATGAAATTACTTTCATTTACAATGAATACCTGTAATATTGTTCGACGGTGAGTTAAATATTGTATTAAAAATTCCACATGAACTATTGAACTTTTTTCAAGAACGAAATATTTCAGTGTCAAAAAGAATTGTGATACGAAAAGGTGCTTCGAGTTTATTAAACTTGTGCGCTATTAACCATATGATAATTAAATGTCACAGGAATCATATATCACGGAAAAAATTTAAACTTAGAGCTGTTTTGACTGATTTTGTAGTCGTAGGCGTCTTCATCCTGTCAAATGGAGAAGCAAGGCTCATCCCTCAAAGCAAGCAGCGTTTTGAATGCTCAATTTCATAAGTGAAGCTCCGTGTAAAAAAAATCTGTGATTTTCTATTGAAACTGCCTTTGTTGCACAGCAGTGAAATTTTTGGGGAAGATTTTAGATGTTTTGCAAGATACACGAATCAGCGTAAGACGTTTTTTATTGTGTTTTATAATAGGCTGGAAAAAGTTTAGTAGGCCCTGGCAAACAGTGGCAAGATTTCTCTTAATTGGCTAATAAAAAAAATCTGAGCAAACTTCATTTAGAAACTGTAGTGTTGCTACACTGTGAGTAGTAATAGTAGTAGTAGTAGTAGTAGTAGTAGTAGTAGTAGTAGTAAATGTTAACTGCAGTAGTACAGTGCAAATGATAACACTGAAGTTCAGCTACAATTATCTTACAATTCAAGTGCTCTTGAATTGTATATTTTCGCCAACGTCTTCATGGATTCGAGCATTCATGCGTGTGGAAACTTTTTTGAAATTAATTTAAGTTAGGACATGATCCTGCAAGTATGGATTTGTGAAGACTGATTGCAACATTCAGTGTATCTTGGATATTTTTAGGCTGCTTCAGAAAAGTTTATGATTCTGAAACTCTCAATGTAAGAAAAAACGGTCAGTGCTCAAGTATAGTTTTCATCATCGTCAACGTATCTTGGATACCTTTGTGATATTTTAAAGATGCTCATAATTCTGAAACTCTTATTGTGGGAGGTACGGGCTATGTTCAAGTGTAGTGTCTGCCATCGTCAATGTATCTTGAACTTTTGGCGTTCCTTGAAGTACCACAAGTTGAAGTACCAATACTTATAAGTGTCTGCTGTGTTTGTACCTCATACTAGTAGACTCACACGTGAAGAAATTCACGTATTTTTAACTGAATTTTTTCGTGTCATTTGCCAGTGGACGCAGGGTTTGCGAAGGAGTTTCCACATTGAAGGATGTGCCGTTGGTATCCACAATACAATGCATACAATGCGTGTATGCCTTACCGAATTTTCTACCATCTTAATCTTTAAGAGCGTGAGAGAGAAACAGATCAAGCAAGCAAGCAAGAAACTGTATTATCATATAGTGGAATTATTTTTTCTGTGTGTGTGTGTGTTACTCGGAATTGCGCAGCCGGCGTTCCCTGCAAGATGCACCTTGCATGCCTGTCTTTGTTTCTTTTTATTTTTTCTCTTCAGTTCATATTTTTATTTTTTTCGAGGTGCTTTCCTTACCTGCACTAACAAGACACTCAAAATTGGGGCCTATACTGTGTCGTATGAAATAAATCTTTAATGACAATCATTATTGTGATCGCTGTGTGGAAACTGGTTGAACCTTGAAGATAACAATAACAATGAAAATAAAAATGCATTACTACTAGTAATAGCAATAAAAGGACAACAGTATTGATCACGAACAAAATTTTGATATACGAATGACTGACTGAGAACTATAATACAAGACCATGTGTTGAGCAGAGTAAGTGACATATATTTTAATCAAAATTTCCAAGAGCTCGAATCATCTTTCGCGCTGGATTCACAAACGACAATTAGGAAGACTAGCAAATATTTGCAGGTCTTGTCTGGTACACACCAGAGAACTTATGAGTGCGGAGATGAAAGGCATTAACTTGCCTCTATTCAAAAACTTTCCATGCAATTTAAAGATTAAAAACTTCTACTTTTCGCTAGCAACAAACAGTCTTAAGACTCGTTACTGTTGCGTAGAATTAAGTTGAGTATTTTGGTTAGCCGTAATCTGGATATTGAAATGTCTTAATCTGCTGATTGCATATAAAATGCGATTCAAGTTTTCGTTATCGGTTCGTGCACGAGCAAATTTCTTGATCCTTGCTCTGAGAGCCTGCCATTTGAACTACTCATAAAATATGCTAAGGCAATTATGACATAACTGTTAGCGGCTGATATTAATAATGAACTATTTAATACTTCAATAGAAAAAGTTTTTGAAGTGGTTTAAATTTTAATTTACACATTTACGTTACACAGTAACGGAAAATTGATTAACTCATTGAGTTAATATGGCCAGAAAAAGAGAAAAAATATGCCTTGCCAGAAGGCCATCACTTTCGATCTGCCATCAAAATTTGTTTTTTTTGTGCTTCTTATGTAGTCTACATCGAATAATCAAAGTAATTTGGTTGATATTTTATTGAAACGCCTCATGCTATAAACTTTTGTGTCCGGTAACTCATATCTTCGCTATGTGGGCTAATTAAAACTTAAGGCCTGTGTTTGATTGCGGTGTTGTGCGTGACTGAAATACCTGTGAGTTGATAAGTGCACGTGACGGAAATGTTTGTATGTGATAGAGGTGCCTGTGCGTGATTGATGCCTTTACGTTTTACGGAATGGAACTTGGGTAGCAAACCAAGAATATATCGAACGGCACGATCATGTAGGCACATTCTATTGTAATCTGGTTGTAATTTTATTAAAATGCTTCACACTACAACCTTTTTATTTTCGGTACTTCATATTTACTCTTCGTGAAATAGATAAGGTAATCTGGTCATAATTTTATCAAAAAATACTTCATGTTATAGATTAAAACTATTCAAACTGATCTATAATGTATGATACCTTACCTTAAAAATTACAGAAAGTTTCAGTTAACACAAGCATTTTCATCTTTCGACCTAAAATTTGGAAACTTGATTTCATGCTGTACCTTTTTCTCAAAAAGACTCAAATTTGAGTGTTTGAAGGAGTTTTTTGTACTGATATTATTGCTACATTTGTCTAGCTTATTTTCCACAGATCTATTGACCCTGGAATTTTTCTTTCAGGTTTTCTGTCATGGGACGAAGAAGTGTCTCACCTTGACATCCACAAGGAGCTGAAGCTCCTCGCCGAACTCAACTTGGAAGGAGAAGAGCAGAAGGGAGGTAAGCTCTGGCTGTCGTCGTCCAGAAGTTTAGCATGAGAAACTGCTCAACTAAAGTCTGCCTGTCAAGTCAATCAAATCATTTTACGAGATCTAAGATAAATTAATAGCGATGTATTGAGTTAGCTCTGAAAAATGCTAATTTTTTAACACCCTCGCCACCTGACAAAAGTCAAATACTCGTGCTGTGTAGACAGCTCTCCGATGCAGCACGTTCAGTACTTGTGTAGACGTCTATGAAATAACTCAAGTTGAAATGAAGTCAGATTTCATCAAACCTTATGATATGTAGATATTTCTTTAAAATAGCAGGAAATTCTGACAGTGGTCGTTAATGGGTTATAATATGAAGCAAGACATCAAGTTTTATTTATTAATGCCAATAGAAGATCACAATTAACGAATCAAATTATCGGGAGATGTACGTTTACCGTAGGGTGCGCAGGATTCTTTACAAATCTACAGAAATATAGAAAAGGTTCTGTGTCTCCCCTGTACTGTGCAAATTGTACTTGTAAATGAACTGATGACAGCCTAATCAAAATATTCACATAAAGCTGCCATCTCTCAATTTGTGACAATACAAAACTACTACACGATATCAGAAAATATCAGTGGCAAAACTATTTCAATTTCTCACTCAATGAACCCTGCATGAAGGTATAGTTGAGCCAATCAATGTCAGTTCATTTTTCTGGTATCACAATATGATTAGGGGTAAAAACTTAAAACGTACAAGCGTAAAAATCTTCGATTCCAATCTCCTCATGATGATTTCACCTCGCTCTCCTGATTCTACTTCTCAGCCAATCGAGAGGCTTATTTTAACAATTTGCTACAATTATATGAAGTGATATTTGATAATGGGAAAAATTTTAGTCATAATAAAAAGTCCTACATAATAGCTCAGAAATTTTACGCCCCTGTGTTTTACTGGCATATGAAGACCTAGCTTACAATGAATTCATCCCCGTGAGCAAATAGTTTCCCAGAGACCGGTTGTCTAATTTAGTTGTAACGATTCATCCAATCTGCTTCAATACAACGAACTTTATTTTCAAGGTATCAGCTTGAGAATCGTGGTCGGTATCGGTGTGTATCTCATTCTGGACTGCATATATGTGTTATTTTAGTGCTACCTTAGTCAATCCAACGTTGCACCCCTTTGCCCGCAGAGAGGTTGGTACAATATGCCAACGAGCATCTGGTCGTGGAAGTGTTGATCAATCCCCAGGTCAACACTGTCCAACAGTGCCTCAAGAATCTGCTTTCTTCCTTCACCAAGCACCGGCACATCATCCACGCCGGCTACGCCTTTGCTGGATCTGGATCTTGGATGCTGCAGGTGACCTTTCAGATCAGCCTTGGAGCGTAAGCTATGTCTCTATTCAGGTGATTATCTGTATCAGAATTAGAGCGTCGGCCATGTTCAGTTCCAGGTGATTATTTGCCTCAGAATTAGAGAGTCGACCATGTCCTGCTCTATGTGATAATTCACGTCAGAATTGAAGGGTGGTGATGTTCTGTTCCAGGTGATTATTCATATCACAATTAAAGCATAGGCTAAATTTTGTTTCCTGTGATCTTTCAGATCAGGGGAATGTATTATAACGCGTTTCACATTCGAATTCTGGTGATGTTTTTGATGAGCTAAATGGCAATATGATCTACTTTTTATCACGAGTAAAATTTTTTATTTGGTGCATTGGCATACTGCCCATGGGACTTCTCTAGTCATGTGAATTGTACTATTAGTTATGTTCAGCTCCAATCATTTAGGTATAGAGTTCAATTTGAGGGGCAGTGTTTGTGATATACGTCGCTTATTACAATTCCGAAGTGAAGTAATGACACAAAATAGCTTCAATGTCGAAAGACGGAGATACCTTCATTGTATGAAAATTAGGTAGTTTTATTTCACTTGAGAAATAGTCTATAATTTCTCAGCCAATGTATAAGTAATATTTAGTCTAGCTTTCTTACTGCAATTGAAGGATGGACAGCACTAGTGGACTACTTGCATTTTTTCCCACGGGAAAAAATGCAAGTAATCCACCAGTGCTGTCCACCCTTCATATAGTAAACTACTGGATCGTAATCGCCTCTGTCAGCGCTGTGTTAGCGACAGCACGGGAGTGGACTACTTGCATTTTTTCCCGTGGAAAATATTTTATATTTACCATGGGAAAAAATGCAAGTAGTCCACTAGTGCTGTCCACCCTTCAATTATCCCAGGGTAAGGAATGCTTTTCAAATCTTCTGCCTGGTTTAACATTGCATCTACTTCATTGAAAGAAATTTAAAAATACAACAATGTGTTCATGCCTTCGAAATTTAGCATTAAAAAAAGCTGCATTATCAACACAACTCAGTATGAGTATTACTGTATTTCAGAGGTACACATCTGCCCCATGTGCTCTATTCCTGTTCCTGAACTCCTGAGGAGGAAAATGAGATCTGCCAGACTCTGACTTCAGAAATCTTTAGAGCTGCGTGCTTCAAAATGCAAAAACTTCATATCAAACTCGGGTTCTTATGAGTGAAATAAAATCATGTTCCACGAAACAACAGTATTAAAAGTACATTAATAGTTTCGATCAGTGCTACTCAAAATAGTGGTCTGCGGACCGGGACCGGTTTGCGATTCCTCAGCTGCCAGTACGCGATATCAGGTGCCGGTATTCTGTTCAATATAAATTAATATTGCTAAAAAATATCACCGGTCTCTGACGCATTATAAAAAATCCGGTAACACCACATCAGAAAGTTTCAGAAGTATTGACCTAGATAATAATTGAAGAATAAATCCACAAATAAACAATATTTCCTCACTACCCGAATATTGTATGTCTCGAACCCTGTTACGAGCATTCAGTGTGTACTAACTATAAAAAGTATTACTAACTATAAAACTGGTAGAAATGGAAATTCACACAATACTTACCTCTCAATGTTTGTTTACCTTCAAACACCTAGAACATCTAAGAGCGCAGTTAAGAACACTAGATACAGAAACTCAAGGGTGCCGGTATTGCATGATGCCGTTTAGCGAGTAGTCGTTATCGCGAGATGCTGCTCTATTGACACATCAGAAATTCTACGACCATGATTCACTGATTTAAAATGTGAAATCAATGGGATCCGAAAAATCGAAGCATACTCTAGTACAATATCAACTGATATCGCTAATGTAAGTCAGCATTACCTTGACGGAAGAAAACTGTCAACTGAGAAATAGTCGAACGCTTGTACAGGGTGGCGCATAAGTAACGCACCCTTTTAAAAAATTAATTATAAATAAACTATGAAAGGTATAACGATGGGGATAATTACGACATGTCGTATCCATAATTACATGTCGTATCCTGTCTACAGATACCCAGTGTATATTGCGGTAATACTTTATTCATTATTATTTTTTTAAAAGGGTGCATTACTTATGCGCCACCCTGTATATTCTCATGCATGAGGTCCCAGCGTCTCTGATCAGGAATCTTTGCCTGTGACTAGGTCACATTCCTCCCACAGAATCACATCGGTGCATGTTCATTCAACAACACGTTTAGTATCAAGAGGTAACTCTTATTTCAGTTGAACTCATTTGAACTAAAGTAAAACTAACGCAACATTCAATCATAGTCAGATTTAGTGTAATGTTAACCAACCGTTAATTTAACTTACGTACCGTATAATTCAAGTAACACCAATGCAATAATCCATTATACTGAATGAATTTTACTCATACATAAAGTAACGTTCAGTGACACTCCGTTGAACTAACACCACCTAAAATAACAATTTAAGTGATGTAACTCAATTCCAACTACATTCAATTTAACTAATTTAACATTCAGTTAACATAACTTCTCTTTACACTCAGTTTAACTAATATAACATCCAATTACATTTAATTTGAGTAACATCACTTCAATTAAACCCAATTTTTACGTGAAAATCCCATTATAAAAGTGCTGAATCTAGTTGTACGTTTCAGGACGGGACGTTCTCAGTAGCAGATCTTTTTGCGGCATTCAATGAGTACGAAGTGCAGCGCGTCCTGCATGCGTACGAGCGATGCATCACCATTGACATCCATTGCGCCGGTGAAGGCAAATGGACAACCGAAGCTATGGCACAAGAATACTTCAGGTAGTTACCTTCTTCCCCTAGTGTAACATTTAAAAGTTCTAATGTAGCTTCTCAACTTTGAGCAAGTCCTATAGTTGAACGCTAGCAATTATTCTTCATTGCAGCTAAAAGCTGTAGGAGCTGTTCTGGTCTGCAGCTGAACATTGTTGCAGTAGTTCTAATCTGCAGTTGAACATAGCAGCAACTGTTCTGGTCTGCAGTTGAACATAGCAGCAGCTGTTCCCGTCTGCAGCTGAACATTGTAGCTGCAGTTCTGGTCTGCAGTTGAACATAGCAGCAACTGTTCTGGTCTGTAGCTGAACATTGCAGCAGCTGTTGTGGTCTGCAACTGAGCATTTATGCTGCTGTTCTGGACTAGCTGAACATTGTAGCAGCTGTTCTGGTCTGCTGCTGAATATTGTAGCGGGTATTCTGGTCTGCAGCTGACCTTGTTCATGACTTCAGAGATGTACGAATAATTAAATTTATCGTTTAGCCTGCAAAATGAGATTGACAATTCAGGAATTTACTGAAACCTGGTTATATTAAAAATACAATTGATTAAGTAAGTAAATTAGATGGTGCAGCTACAGAAAAGTTCAAATAAACAAAAGATTTTAAATAAAATGCCAAAATGAGGGAAAACTCTATAATATTCACTTATTATTATGATCGTAGTTAAGACGTTATAAGATATGCCCAATATTTACTATCGGTTGGAAATTGCATGGAAGATAGTCTATACAGTAGTATAAAGCAAACACCATGGCAGTAAAACTGAAAAAGATAAGTAATTTTAAGAGGTTAGGATTTTCTGCGTACACATACGGACCTTATGTTATGCTATGAGTCATATAGTTTTTGTGAAACGTTAATCTGTCCATTGTTGTGCAAAAGTTTGACTGTGAGTGTGACTGTGACACTTCCTCCTTTCATCTGACCGTCCTTCTCGTGCCTGTACGTGACTAAGGTGCCTGTGTGTGGTGCGTGATTCACGTTTGGTGGCATGGGACTTGTGTAGCAACCCAATAATGGACCCCCCCGACTCGATCCTGTTGACGTATTCTATCCTAAGTACAGTTTGAATATCACATATATACATTTTTTTCGGTTATCTTATTGTATCTCATTGCTTTCATTGAAGTGCCAATTAATCTGCTATATCTGTATTTGATCTTTTCCCAAACATTCTTCGGCTAAACGCTGCAATGAATATCTATGTTGAAGTGAAGGTGTTATTATTTTATTATAATCCCGCCAGGCTGCTACCCAAACAATTCTATAGTTTTCACATACGCACTTCAGAAAATGATGGTACACATAGATATAGTACATACTTCATTATCTAATTAGGTTCAGCTACCCTAGGTCTAGGATTTTGATCTTACCGTTCATTCATTTACCTAACATTAACTGTTCAAATTTCTTCTCGTTTTCAGCAAACAGTGCCTAGTTACGATCAACCCAGAAGACAAGATTCAAGTTACCGAAGGTATCACAGCCATCGTCGAATACATATCGAAGTTTTTAATTATCCAAGACGTTGAGAGCACACACGAACCGTCCGACATTGTTGGCAACATCAGATTTACGAGGCCAACTTTGTACGTCTTTCCTGGAGGTCAGGGAGACTCCGCGCTCTTCGGAGTGAACGGTTTCAACATGCTCGTAGACGGAGGCTACAACAGAAAAGGGTGCTTCTGGGACTTCACGAGGCACCTAGATAGATTAGATGCAGTACTCGTTACTCGCCTTAATAGCTCTAATGTGATGGGAATTGCTAATGTAATTCGTAGAAAAGCCATTTGTTCTGTCTACCCCCAGATTGGTCACATATTTTGCAATGTAGCCGGTACAAAGACCTCCCCAGATGGAGGGAAAGATGAGGACACTCTTCTCATCAATATTTGGGACGAAGGTCATTTAATACGAGAAAATTTGAGACAAATAAGCTTGAAACCTCACTTGTGTTTTCGAGACAATGTCATGGACCCTATCAATCTCTATCACAAAGTAGGTCATGGTAAACTTGATATGTACGTTTTGAACCCTTCGAAGGATAGCAAAGACGTGCAGTACTTCATGGAGCGGTGGAACAACGAAGTGAGATCTTCTGATCTGGAGAGTTGTACGTACACAATTGGGAACAAAGTATTCCCGTGCCCACTAATGAACATGAACTCGATTTGTTCTCTAGTTGTATGGCAGCCTAACGACCCTACCGATACAATCACAAGAATATTGTTTCCTGGTAGCACTCCACAGCACAAGATCTTTGAAGGCCTAGAGAAATTGAAACACTTAGATTATTTAAGATATCCTAGATGTTCCGCTAAATCTTTGAGACTAAAAAGTGAAGAAAAGAGAAGCAGTAGGATAGAAAGATTAATGGCTACCCAGAAAGTTAGTAGAGTTTCTAGTCAAGCATCTTCCATTACTTCTAAAAGCGAACGCATATCGAGATCCGTCAGCAAAGAAGAAAAACGACGGACCAAAGTGGAGAAAACCGTGAGTGAGTCCAGAACTGAGAAAGTTGATCACAGACAAGAACGCGTGAGAAGAAGAAGAAGAAAAGAAATTGTCCAAGAATCCAATGAGAAAGCTTACAGTGAACTTCAAGAAACAACGGACGAGAAAGAAACGCGAGATCAGGAATCGGACGAAGGTCCCGGAAGACCAGATGTCTCCAGGGATACGTCCCCATCCCCCGAAAAAATCCCTGACAACAAATTACTGCGAGAGTCCCCACCTCCCGCACCTGTAGAAAGTACGGATATACAGATCGAAGAGGTAGAACAGACCGAAGAGGTTCGGGAGTCTTCCATGTTGTCAGTTGAATCTGGTATCATTCTTGCAGATGACCGAGAATCATCGCTGGAAATGGAACAGATGAAGAAACCGGAGGAAGTGGTGCATGAAACACCAATCATTGGATCTTCTATAAGTGAAAAAGAGAAAGTAAATCAAAAAATTCAAAAAAGAGCACCCGTAGAAGCGGTGGAAAAACCCAAAACCAGCAGGCGACCAAAAGTACTTCCCAGAATCGATACAGGCTCAGGCAGAGTCGATACCAAGTATAGACAAGAGACGAAGATTGAAAGAACCCGGAAAGATACTAAGACCCGTAAAGAAGAACCAAGCAACGAACAAAAGCTAGAAACAACTTCTGAAAAAATACCGCTTGATGATCGAACCCTAGCAAAGGTTGGTCAAGAAAAAAGAATGAGAAAACCTAGAAAAACGGACACTCCGGAAGGAGAACCTCTAGTAAAAGAAAGTGAAATGAAAGAATCAAGTAAAAGAGTAGTAGCTAAGAGATCTGAAAAAATTAGGTCGGAAGGTCGGACTCAAAAAATATCGTCAGAGAGGAAAGCCGTGAAAACAGTGTCTGAAAAATCCCACAAACGGACTGTAGAAGAGAAAAATCTGGCGGCTAAAGCAGCTCGAGAAGAAGCGAAAAGGAAAGCAACAGCGAGACAGCCGTCAAAAGTTACTCCGAGAAAGAAGAAAACTGAAGTCACACCAAGCAAGGACGAAGAACCTGTGAAAAAAATTATCACAGGAGCTGCCATGAAAGCGGGAGTGGTTGCTGCCGCTGCGGCCGGCCTGGTAGTTCCTGATGCCACTATCTGTCTCGAACAGGAAGATAAAGAAGTTAGGGATGATGATATTTTATTGTTACCTGGGAAAGATGATAATTTAGGTGCTGATAATGACGAGGAAGACCGGATATCTGATATTGCAAACATCCCTGGCGTTCAAGAACTGAAAATCGAAGACGACTATCCGAACATCACCGACAAAGAACTTACCGAAGATGAAGAAAAAGACTCCCTTATTCTACACGAAGAAGGAGTTATTGAACGAGTTGACAAAGAAGAAATATCAGACATAATGGAAGAAGATGATCAAGATGAAACGAAATACAGAGAGCATGAAGAAAAGAAAGATGATCATTCAGAAATTCTTCGTACGAGAGCAGAAATAGACGACCAGGAACCTGAGGCGCTATTAGAGGAGCGAAAAATTGACACTGAACAAAAAACTAAAACGGAAGATATTGTAGATCAAAAACTCCCTGACACTGCTTTAAGATTAGAAGAGCAGAAGCAAGCTATTCAATTAAACCAGTTGACAAAATCTCCGGAAAAAACAGACAAAGCAGAAATTCTGGACGAGAGTCGTCGGGCGAAGCCCGACCGTGAAGACCGAATTAAGGACTTCAATGAATATGGATCTAGTGATGCTGAAATTATGAAGCAACAATTAAAAGATATTTCTCTGTCAGATGAAGATGTAAAATATTTGAAACAAGACAATATTCTCGAGAATGAAGCAGACAAAGATGATGTATATGCCACATTACCAAGCAGCGCTAAGCTCACAGACTACAAAGAAAAATACGAGGAAAAACCTGTCAGAGGACTCTTTGGTTCTTTTGATAAACCTTCAAAAGATGAAGAAGAAAAAATTGATAAAAGACCGAGTGAGGGTGGCGAAGAGAAAGAGCTGCCATCTTCCTTACCTGTAATAGCAGAGAAATCCAAACCTTTACTGCAACCAAGAGATGTGATAAAAACTCCAGATGAAGTTGATGAACTGCCCATTCACGAAGAGGTGGTTGAGCCCATTCTTGCTGATGAAGACGAAGAGCAAATTGAAAAATCTGTTGAGGCCGTAGAGGCTTCAAAGAAGGATGAGGGAATTGACGAGTCAAAAGTACCCCTCTATGATATGAAATCTACAGAAAAAGGTCAGAAGAGTGCATACGATTACGATTTGCTCGAAAGAGTAACATTTAATGATGATCCAAGTGTCTACCCAAGACACATCGACATTAACATACACAGAGCATCAATCGTAACTGAATCTTCAGAAACTGAAGACCGAGATACTGGTGAAATTGAAGAAAAGGGAACCGTGGAGAAAATGGAGAAGGAACTACACACGCAAGAAGAAGAAATTGAGGGTGAATTTGATGAACCCGAAGAAACTGCATCTATTCTCAAAGAGAGAAGAGAACTTCTTGAGGATGCCCTTTCACCGAAAGAGAAATTAATCTCAAAGGATACACTCTTAGAAAAAGAAGCAGATTCAACTGAAGGGGAAAAAGAGAGTATAAAATATTCATACGAAGAAAAAGATGAAGAAATTTATGATGAAACGGAAGTGGGTGATCATGAACAACTCGTTGTCGAAAAACAAATTGATGAGAAAGGAATCGCTCTTGATGAAAAAGTATTTGAAGATAAACCAATTCTTGAAGTATCACCGAAACATGAAGAAGAATTGAGCTCCAAACAAAAAACAAAATTATCTCCAAAATCAGATGACCTGACAAGTCCTGAACAAGTGTCTCCGATGCCTGCTGGGGAACAAATCTCTGCCATCAGGGAACCAGAATCTCCAAAACGATTGCTAGAATTAGATAAAATATCCCAAGAAGTTGTTTATTCAGCAGAAAAGGTTGACAATGAGGTAGAATATCCTGAAACTAAAGAATCACTAGAAACCGATTTGAAGCAAAGGGTTTCAGAACAAGAAAAAGAAAAGGAAGTCACTGAAGAGAAATTCGTGGATGAAGATAAAATGTCCCCAACAGAGGAGCTGCAAACAACTGAAATAACTGATATCGCACACGTAGAGCTTCGGCCTACGGCCGATAAATCTCCAACTGTTTCACCTAAACCTGCTCAGGAAGAGGTTCGTCCAACAGAAGTTTCTCCCAAAACAGAGGAAAAAATGTCTCCATCTGAAAAGCCTGAAGATATTAGCAAAGATAGTTTGAAAAGTCCGGCTGAGGTATCACCTAGGCCAGATGATGAAAGGATATCACCGTCGGTTGGAAAACAGATTCCAGAAACTGAGGATGATTCCAGTAAAATATCGCCCAAATCAGCAATTACAGAAGAACATCCTGAAGAAAAAGTGTCCCCTCTGCCAGAAAAGCAATCTCCAAAAACTGATGAACCAAGCAGAATATCGCCCAAACTTGTATCTCCTAGTAAACCTGAATCTGAAGAATTAAAGCAACCGAGACCTTCAGAGCCACAAAAGCCTGGTGAGAGAGTGGAAGATGAGAAAGTTCAACCAGAAGTTACGGAGGAAAAGCATGAAGATGGGGAAAAACCATCACCGAAAGCACCGAAAGAAACCACAGAAATAACGGAAGTCATTGGTGACCGAACAGTTCTTGAGTCCGTTGAAACAAAAATTACTTCCGTTTCTGTTACAGACGTAACACAAGAAGTAACAGAAATAACTGAAGAAGCGTTTGAAAAAATTAAGACTCCTGAAGAGCTTCTGCCTACGACCGATAAATCTCCAGCTGTTTCACCTAAACCTGCTCAAGAAGAAGTTCGTCCAACAGAAGTTTCTCCCAAAACAGAGGAAAAAATGTCTCCATCTGAGAAGCCTGAAGACATTAGCAAAGATAGTTTGAAAAGTCCGGCTGAGGTATCACCAAGGCCAGATGATGAAAGGATATCACCGTCGGTTGGGAAACAGATTCCAGAAACTGAGGATGATTCCAGTAAAATATCGCCCAAATCAGCAATTACAGAAGAACATCCTGAAGAAAAAGTGTCCCCTCTGCCAGAAAAGCAATCTCCAAAAACTGATGAACCAAGCAGAATATCGCCCAAACTTGTATCTACTAGTAAACCTGAATCTGAAGAATTAAAGCAACCGAGACCTTCAGAGCCACAAAAGCCTGATGAGAGAGTGGAAGATGAGAAAG
>VCRD01001630.1:26894-124223 GCA_006783055.1 Trinorchestia longiramus | reverse complement strand
ACAGAGGACGGTGGGGCGGTGCTGCTGCCTCTGCCACCTCCTGACGAAGCAGTGCTCACCTCCACCTCCTGCTACGCCGTCGTGAGTGTACTGTGTTCAATAAATACTTATTTCCCTTAAACTGGGGTGGGTGTCGGCGTCTGTAAAAAATTTTTAGAATTTTTTAAATATCGTTACTTATAAATTTCAAAAATAATATTATGTATTTTATATGAATCAGTTTAAAGAAGATTCATCTCATTATGAACATGGCATGATGAAAATTAATGGTCTAAAATTTATTAATAGTAAACAACTAACGATATCAAAGTTGCTAGAAAACAAACCTTGGCCTCGTGTTCCTTTGTAACGCAAAAGCTCCTTTCAACTGTTTTGCTGCGACAGTGTTTGGACAACTGACGTGAATGTAGAATTAAACTGTACTGACCAGCGTGAGAGCATAATATTGACTGGTCCCTGTGGCTTAGCTTAGTTTCTATTTGGATCCAGGTGCAGTCAGACCCAGGTATCCAGGCTACCGTCCAAGACTTACAAGACGTCTTCGAAAATCTCTTGGGCAATTTACACGTTGAACTAAACTGGTAAGTGACGTGAATTTTCAATTAGAACTAAATTTGTGCGTTCGTTTTTCTGTTTGTTGGTTTGTTACTTGGTTCTTTCAAAAGTAACATTGAATGGTGAGAAAATGTACAAAAAGGGTGCACTATATCGTGCATACATACCTTAGTTTTATTTTTCCCGTGTCAATAACTTTGAAAAAATCAGCGTGTGGGATCCCCCGAAATGTTTTTTGTTACTATTATGCCATCGAAAAAGAAGCTTGACGTAGATATAACTCATTTTCATCACATGTAAGTGGTCATATTCATCAAATATATTTTAAGGACGAAAACTTTAAATTTGTAAATGCGTGGATGTTCTGAAACTTGATTGTTTACCACAAGAGATTTTCTACCGAAGCTTGTGAAATCCTGAACTCCTAGTGTCATCAGTTGGACAAATATTATACCTCCAATGATATGCCTTGTTGCTGCTGTCAAGTGTCATCAGTTGGATAATTATTATACCTCCAATGATATGCCTTGTTGCTGCTGTCAAGTGTCATCAGTTGGATAATTATTATACCTCCAATGATATGCCTTGTTGCTGCTGTCAAGTGTCATCAGTTGAACAATTATTATACCTCCAATGATGTGCCTTATTGGTGCTGTTAGGTGGGATCGCTATCGCCGAGTGTGGAGCTCAGACAAAGAGACTGTCATCACTGAGTTCAGTAAAGAGCTGCCTACAGTTCAGCGCTACGATGAACAGCTCGCTTACTACGCCCAGCTAGAGCTCGAGTTGCAGTCCAGACAGCCTTGTATCCAGCATACCAGTGCAAGGTGAATAGAATAGAATGAGGCGATAGGAACGAGCCATTTGGCCCATTCTTTGGTCGGTACCCAAGTCCCATGCTGTAATTCTAGCCGCCGATGGTCATACACAAACCGACCATGGCGGCAGCGGACTTCGAACCCGGGTCTTCCCGCATCGCAAGCAAGTTTGCTCACCAGTCGACCACGCTGGTGGTGTGTGAAATGTCAGAATGCCACCTCACATTTCATCGTGCTTACTATTTTGAACAATTAACATTCCCATAGAGACACCGTTTTTATTTCATGTCAAGGCATCCCACCCAAATAGCGCAACACGACATGCATCGTATTTTTCGTTGTTAATCTTGTATCTCGCGAAAGAATTCATACGGGAACTTATTTATTGGGAAGTAGGTGTCATAAAAGCGTCAGGACAACTAATCGTTCAGTTAAACCTAAAAATGAGATATACTAGGCTCATGTAGTCGACAGTGGTTGTAATGTGTGCAATATACATAACCTGGTCCTCTTACCTACAGTCTGTTTTAAGATAAAAGTATACATCTCATGGCAAAAAAAAATCTTTTCAATACTTTTACTTGCGAGATGTGTTGCCAGTGCATAGAAGTGCAAGACCTTCACTCTTTTCCAATTTGGAACTTGCAAATTAACTATATAACTGATTCGAGGAATTAAATCCTACAGTACGTAATTCGTTCAACTTGCAGCGCCTGAGTCCACTAAGGGACGGAATTATTTGAAGCTATATTCATTCTAACATTATTACTCGGTGGTTCTCATAATCACGCAGGTATTGTACTGAAATTCCCTAGAGCGCGATACTTGTAGACATCTGTGAAGTATCTGTGTGGTGAAAGCGTTGCTGGTCTAACGATATCTACTGATCCACCAGCGGAAATGATCGACTTTCATCTTTTTGATTTTAAGATTCATACCGCTTGTTCTCAATTTTTTGAGAGACTTTGGTAAATTTACTAGAAGTTAATAAAACTATGTGTAGAGTATACGAGCACTTAGCGTGCAAGTAGACTGCATTTTCAAGCCGAATGAAGTCAAGCCTAGAGTTTTGTTCAAACTTGTTACAGTACAGAGAAGATGAAGAGTAAAGTTGGCCGTAGTAAAGGGCAGTGTTTGGTTGTACGAAAGTATGCAAGGATTTTGCATTGAAGGTAAAACAGAAATATTTTAGCTGCAACTTAATGTTCTTTTAGAAATGGATTTCCTGTTTTCTTCTATGAGCTTTCTCCATTGTTCAAGCAATGGTAATAGATTTTTTTGTCCAAAAACTTTGAATTTTTCCCTGAATTAATAGTAAATTCTTTTATGGTAGCATTCACAGCGCTACATGCTTTGCCGTAAAACACTTTTTGTCCAAAATAGTCACTGTAGCGACCACAATGGGGTAAAAATGAGAAAGGGTCAAGATCTGGCAGGTATGGAGGACGGAATATCGCGTACCACCTCAACTTCGTACTGGTTGCCAAGTGGCCTAATGAGATCTGGCGTTTTTCATCAAATTTTTAGCTTTAAATCTCGTAACAAAAATCATAAATCTAAATTTCCATGGTAGGTAGGGTAACATGTCTTCTTATATAATGTTTTACTTCGTTCAATCACGCTCTTGCTCTTTTCATTTATGCAAGCGATGTAGCAGTGGGAGTTGAGATGATAAAATTGTCTCTTGAATTTCTTTCCTAAAAAACATACGTGTAATATGCATCAAATATTCTTATGCTAACTTCACAAACTATTCATAAACAAACTATTTTTTTTGTGGCTCACTTATTTTTGATTTATGAAATCTCTGTTGCGTACTTTTGTCTGATTTCAAAGGGTGGACGACAGGAGGTTGTCATCTGAGATTGTGGCGCAGTCTTGCGAGTGGGTGCAGTTGCTGGGGGGTGCACTGTTGCACACTGCACGGAACCTGCTGCACTCTGTGCTGCACCAGGTGCTGGTGAGTCTTGTAGAAGTTTAAGAACAAAATTATGAGAATAATGATCAAATTGTACAAGTGTCTTAGAAATATCGCTTGTGAATATTTACGGCAAGTCAGCAAGACCTACAGTTAGGGGTAGAACCTCGTCACACCTCATCGATATACTAGCACACTAGCACCTAGCATACCAACGTTTATCATACTAGCATTTAGCATACTAGTGTCCAGCAACCGAGCATTTAACATACTGTCATCTAGCATACTAACACTATCATCTATAATACTATAGTACTATCATCTAGTATATTACCATCTCAATAGTGCATAGAACTAGAGAGTTGGTGTACACAGACTGTATTGAAAAATGCCTGAGAAGTTAAAATTGCACCTAAAACTCGTTACTGCAGTGGAAGATGCGCATCTGTTGGACTTGTGTGTTTGCTGTCTGAAACTTGGAGAATTATTTGTCCAAAACATGCCTGAAAGATGCGTTTGAAGCCGCTGGCTTCCACTGCTTCAGATGAACAAGAGTAAACAGCGTCTGGTGGCTCAAGACTTTATTGCTCTTCAATGTATCGACTTTGCCCATGATTGTTGTGCTGCTAGCTCAATGCTTCTTGCTAACATACTTCATGGGAGAGTAATTAACGAGTTTGATTTTGTACTTGATAAGAGAGTAATTAACGAGTTTGATTTTGTACTTGATGGGAGAGTAATTAACAAGTTTGATTTTGTTCTTGATGGGAGAGTAATTAACGAGTTTGATTTTGTACTTGATGGGAGAGTAATTAACGAGTTTGATTTTGTACTTGATGGGAGAGTAATTAACGAGTTTGATTTTGTACTTGATGGGAGAGTAATTAACGAGTTTGATTTTGTACTTGATAAGAGAGTAATTAACGAGTTTGATTTTGTACTTGATGGGAGAGTAATTAACGAGTTTGATTTTGTTCTTGATGGGAGAGTAATTAACGAGTTTGATTTTGTACTTGATGGGAGAGTAATTAACGAGTTTGATTTTGTACTTGATGGGAGAGTAATTAACGAGTTTGATTTTGTACTTGATGGGAGAGTAATTAACGAGTTTGATTTTGTACTTGATGGTAGAGTAATTAACGAGTTATGAAATTTGGAATGGATTCTCGAATTCTTGGAAAATGTTATCAACTGTTGGAGATTTTAACTAAACTACGTTCTAATTCTTTGAATTTTGTGAGCTTTTATTGCACTTATGAGTGTTTTGCATGTCAGAGAAATCTTTGCGTACACGTTGAAATAAAGGTTCGGATACAGTAGAGTACACTTCGCTGTCAGTTACCTCGCTCATGCGTAGTGATGTATTGACTCACATTCTACATTTTACAGTTTACCAAAACATTTTTACATTTTATTTGTGATCTCAGGGTTATTTGATTTAGGAGAAATTGCTTGAGTATCATTAAATTCTTATTTATCTAGTGCAACTTGTTGTTACAATTTATTTCTAAGTTGAGGCCTCAAAGTTTATATTTTTTGTAATATTATTAATTGCTATGCTATTTAGATCGGTGTTCATGCTTCGATGCATTGATTAGTTGTTTTTGGTCATGTTTGAAAAATGAATTTTATTTCTGGGACTTCTATTTTAATACTTTCATAGAACTTTCAGACACAACATTATTGTAATGATCTATCTAAATTGTTGCCCTTGTAGCTCAGAAAATACGTTTTGCTGACAGCATGAAACTCGAGCCCGATTCAACTCTGCGAGTCTGATTTATTACTTAATACCAATATCCAATTACGGCCTTTTAAAGTCTGGCACGATGATGATCTGATCTGATCTATGTATTCCGTTATATAGATGTTACGTTCGTAAGACGTGTTGAGTCCAACATTTATGGCATCAACAGTTGTAACTTAAGAAACGAAAGAATTCCTGACAAGAAAGTGGGAAGCATTTTCGTCAGCAACACTTGTATGACTGATCGGTGGTGGTGGTCGGTACCAATAGAAAAGATTTGAGAGAGAGTTTGGCACAGGGTGTACCTAAGTAAAGAGGTGAAACGGAGAGGATATTAGGAGGGAAATAGAAATGAGCGCTCTGCGCACATGTATTGAGTGGTGGGGGTTTGTCATTGGGGTTTGTTCTTGTAATGACTGATCCGCTTCATGTCCTGAATAATAGTACTTAAGTATCCATGATACGACCGAATGGAACATAATACTCAAATCAGCGTGCGTGGCAAATGCATTCGATTGTCTCAGCGTTGTGTTGATCTGGAGAGAACGGAGTTGTCGTTATGTACGTAATGTATTATATATATTCCTCTTACTACGAAGACACTTTAACCAAACATTTCGTTTGGTTTTTCAATCCAGTACTCAATTTGAGATTATATAAATTTCACAAGCATGATTTGAAATTGTGGTGGCTGCCCAGACTGCAGGTAGCGCCCTGCAGTCTCCCGTCAGTGACAGGGCGGGTGTGGTAGCGGCATTGCGGTCCATCTCCTCCGTCAGGAGCGACTTGCCCCACCTCACTGCTAGTCTTGCTGAGGCTCGGGCCATGCTGCTCCTCCTCCAGTACTATAGGGTCAAGGTCAGTGATTCACTAGAATGCTGGGTCAAGGTCAGTCATTCACTAGAATGATGGGTCAAGGTCAGTCATTCACTAGAATGATGGGTCAAGGTCAGTCATTCACTAGAATGATGGGTCAAGGTCAGTCATTCACTAGAATGATGGGTCAAGGTCAGTCATTCACTAGAATGCTGGGTCAAGGTCAGTCATTCACTAGAATGCTGGGTCAAGGTCAGTGATTCACTAGAATGATGGGTCAAAAGTAAAGGGAGAAGAACTAAAACGAAAATGCGAATATCACCGAGTAGTTAACAGATTTATGAGTCCTAATTATTACTTCTTCTCCACTCCATCAAGTCAAATCATTTCACTGCTATAGAATAAGCTCGTACGTTTTTTGTCTAGCACATAAATCATGCATCAATTCTTAATACTTAGGATACATCATTAACACAAGTCATTCAAATTTGTAAACCAGCGTCCAGTGCCCCGACATATCATGTGCATTGAGCAGGTGGACGTCAGTGACATGGACCGTTTGAAAGAGGCCCAGCTACACCTCGAGCTGCTGCATCCTACAGCCCAGTCCTTGTTGGCATCCAGCGCCCCTATGGCTTGTGAGCACAGGGACGCCCTGCTGCAGAGCATGAGGTCCCTGCAAGACAGAGTCGCCAGTTTTGCCCTCAGGTTCTTGACTTCAGGACCTGAAGCTGACACTGTTGACATAGAGGAGGGTTGTCTACTCATGCAGGTCCGTTGCAAGGATAATGTAACCGGTCAGTTCTGTCTGGAATACTTCCCCATCGAATGCCTTAGTTGTGTGCATTTTTATGACATTTGGTGTAAATACAGAATGCGTTTTTATTTTGCAATTTATTTTATATTAGTGTGTGTTTTACGTATTTGTTTCCCGATAAGTAAAACTTTTATGCATTTTATACATGTATTTTCCAATTTACCTATAATTTTAATGGTTTTGTGTAACTTTTTCTACTTCGAAATTCTTGTTTCTTACATATATTTATATTTGTTATCAGCTATTTTCCACGTTTCCGTTATTAATCGTTAGCTTACTTGTTTTTTTTTTTGACATAATATCACCGGCAATTTAAAAAGTCTTCCACTACCCGTGAGAGCGATTAAGTTATACAGAGTGTCCATGAAGTCTCTTATCAAAGTCTTTAATAAAGTCTCAACAGCACCTGTTTCACAATCAGGATCCCTGAAACACACAAATTCAAATGCGATTAAAAACTTTAATAAACATTGAATACAATAGAACAAATCTAAATAAAATATCTTATCAATTACGTTTGTAATAAATTTTGGAAATAGTAAAGAGACTTTATGGACACCCTTTAAAACCCTGCCCTGCTGCCCACCAGCCGTACGAGTTGGAGCTGCAGGAACTGCAGAGTGAGCAGCAAGAACTAGACCATGACGGAGATGCCTTCGACCTGCCGGTGCTTCACTGCCCTCAACTCCAGCATGTCAGTTCCAGGCTGTCTGTTCTACGCCCCGTCTACGTGCTCTACACTCGAGTTAAGGTAGCTAGCTGCGCCCCGTCTACGTGCTCTACACCCGAGTTAAGGTAGCTAGCTGCTCCCCGTCTACGTGCTCTACACCCGAGTTAAGGTAGCTAGCTGCGCCTCGTCTACGTGCTCTACACTCAAGTTAAGGTAGCTAGCTGCGCCCCGTCTTTACCTGAATAAAAGTAGCTACCGTCATCTTCAAAATACTAGTATATCAATTGTACTTAATTTATGCTCATGATTTCAGAGCAAACGTTTGAGAGTATGACTGGAATATCACATGGACTATGATATGGAATATGACTGGACTATGACATAGAATATAACTAGAATATGATATGACATGGAACGATGGAGTGGACAACTAGGAATGGCAAAATACGGAAGGAGTGATGAAAGTCACCTTATTGTAACAACAACAGAATATGATTTAAATGTAGATAGAGATTGAATGACCAGCGTTTATCTAAAAAGATTTCATTCAGAAGTGCGAGATTGTATGTCAAATGCAGTTGCAGCTTTAGATACTCGGGTGGAGTAAAAGGAGCGCTGTGTTGTTAAAGACCGGACATATTGCAGAAATCTGTGCCGGAGACCGAAGTGAATGGCTTATGTACGTGGGAAAGGATATCATTGTCGTAATGATGACGGAATCCGGACTCTCATCTTGTCTGTTCCTAAAAAAGTTTGAGTTCAGGTGAGAACGCATGCATTGCGTGTAGTCCTGGCAGTGACTGAGTGGAAAATGTCGGCCCTAGCTACTCGTCAAGTGGAAGTTTCACCGAAAAGAGTTGAGATGCATAACTGGAGACAGAAGTTACAGTGACTGTTGTTTATGATCTTGTGAGACAACGGGCGTTGTTTTCCTATTCATTCAATTATTATGTTCAAACTATTTTCAGCACTTGGAGCGTTCATGGAGTGTGGAATGTTGGCGTACAGCAGACATTGTGAACGTGTGCGAGGACATCGAAGCTATCACAGTAGAATTACAAGACACCCAAACTAAAGTCGGCCACACAAGCGTTGCTGTCAGACTTCTGCAGCTTCTTGAGCGTCATAAGGCGGGGTTGCAGGTCAGTTGAGTCATCTCAAAATCAAGTGTAGAGCTTATTAAAGACAGGCGGTGCTGTAGCATAGCTACGCAACTGTAGTATTGTTTCTCTAATGCAAATGCGCTAGAAATTATGCGTGCATGCAGGCAGCGTCACTAGGTATTAAAAATGTATTTTAAATAAAAGAAACAAGTACATATGTGTGAACTGAACTCGCGTTATATTTTAGTTGATAGGGAATCATGTTGTTTCCTGAAAAAGGGTTGAACAGTTCAATAATCAATGATCGATCATTGTTGTTTGATATAAAGATATTCCTACTAATATTTCCCACTCTATCAGTACATTCAGGCTTAATATTTGAATACTGTAAATGCATGCAGAACGTTCTGTGATAATCACTGTATCATCCTCACTCTCATGCCACAATGCAGTGCCCTAATGCCACACTGCAGTGGCCTTATGCCACACTGCAGTTCTCCCACGCCAGTTTATAAATCCACGAGAACTTACTAAAGCTTCTCGTTTTATAATAAAACACTTTACCAGAGATTCTGATACATAATTGTAATATTGTAGATACTGCAATTTTCTTGCAGATTTCAATGGAGCTGAGACATCGGGCGGTGCATCAGAGGCACTGGGCCCTTCTCTGCAGACTACTGGGTGATGAGACGTGGTGTGGGACTGTTGTGTCCCTCATTGTCGTGGTGTGGGACTGTTGTGTCCCTCATTGTCGTGGTGTGGGACTGTTGTGTCCCTCATTGTCGTGGTGTGGGACTGTTGTGTCCCTCATTGTCGTGGTGTGGGACTGTTGTGTCCCTCATTGTCGTGGTGTGGGACTGTTGTGTCCCTCATTGTCGTGTTGCCTGTTGAATGTTGTCTGTTGAATGTTGTCTGTTGCCTGTTGAATGTTGCCTGTTGAATGTTGCCTGTTGAATGTTGCCTGTTGCCTGTTGAATGTTGCCTGTTGAATGTTGCCTGTTGAATGTTGCCTGTTGAATGTTGCCTGTTGAATGTTGCCTGTTCAATGTTGTCTGTTGAATGTTGCCTGTTGAATGTTGCCTGTTGAATGTTGCCTGTTGAATGTTGCCTGTTCAATGTTGTCTGTTGAATGTTGTCTGTTCAATGTTGTCTGTTCAATGTTGTCTGTTGAATGTTGTCTGTTCAATGTTGTCTGCAAGCATTTAATAAGTGTGAAGGTTATGCGTGTTTGTATATTCATCCTATTTCCCCTTTGAAACTCTTTTTAATGCAGGTCTCTGATGCAGTATTTATTATATGAAACTATGGTTGATTTGTGTCAACCTTTTGAGGCCTCGTGTTAGAAATTCAACGAATTACCTCGTGTGACTTCAAGCTTTGAATTCATGAATTCCAAAGGTTTCTGAATTGTTTATAAGACTTCAAGTATAAATACGTCATTGGAAGCACTGTGCTGGCACTCTATCGTGAAAAAAATATTGCACTCTGCTGTTTCGCTAATAAAATTTGGTAAGATGGCGGGTAAATACGCATTTTTTTCAAAAAGGATCGCTCTACGTAGATTTTCCGAGTATTAATTTTACTCATATTCAACACTCAAAGATATAATAAGGTACGGATATAGAATTAATAAGGCCTCGGTATACCTCGGAATAATATTTTTAGGAAACAATTTTTTATTACACAGTTCCGTAGAATAAATCAATTCTAACGCACGAACACTTCAAATTTCTACTTATGATAAAAGTTTCTTGAGTGAAGATAAGTCTTCGGGCCTTGTATGATATTTTATGATTGCATTACGTTATTTAGCGCAAAATCAATTTCTTTATTTTATTGGTACTTGAAATGAGTCAAACATCAACACATGTCATTAGTCAAATATCAATATATGACATGAGTCAAAGATGAATATATGACATTAGTCGTATATCAATACATGACACGAGTCAATCATCAATATATGACATGAGTTAAATATCAATATTTGAAATGAGTCAAACCAATACATGACACGAGTCATATTTCAATACATGCCATGAGTCATATGTCAATACATGATACGAGTCAATCATCAATATATGACATGAGTCAAATATCAATATTTGAAATGAGTCAAACATCAATATATGACACTAGTCATATATCAGTACATGACACGAGTCCATTATCGCCGTGTACAGGTGTCGAGGAGTTACAGAGTGCGTCTGCCAGCGTGCAGAGCCTGGCGAGGCTGCAGCTACAGGAGCATGAGGCGCTGCTGCAGGATGTCGTCCGTGATGCACGCCTGGAGCAGGACACCGCCTGTAGGATAGACGTTCTCAGCAAGGTCGTGTGTTCTCTTCTCTCGTTGCTGTGTGATGTGTGTGATGTTTCACCTACCAAGATCATCATGTGTGATGAGCAAGAGACTGCTGTATGCTGTGTAGGATGATGAGTATGCGGCTGCTGTATGGTGAGCATCATACTGTTGTGTGGAAAGACTGCGTCTGGTGTGTCGACATCGTTTCTATTGCGAGTAAATTGCTTTCTAAGGTGAACATATTTTAATCAAAGACTAGAATCTGAAATTTATCGAAACCAAAACATCATTTCGTAAAAACCCTACTTTATTATTTGTCATTTAAATAAATCTAGTAAGTAGATGTAAGTCGTCGGGCTTTTTTACTGCAAATTTTAAATACGCTTCACTGTACGGCTGGTTACCGCTTCCTGGCCACAGTACGTATAAAATGCAACTCATCTCTAGTCTACACTTCAATGATGACTCTATTAGCCGGAACTAACCTCCCTGCAGAGCGGAACCAACCTCCCTGTAGAGCAGAATCATGAGGACTTCATAAGGCGCTGCAGCAGCATTAGAAGATCAGTTACATATCAGCCAATACAGTGCAAACAGCAACATTCTTGCTACACTGGGATGACTACACCACATAGACTCACAAGGAACAACCCGCACTTCCGTCCCTACAACCTCAACGTCTGTACGCGACCACCGTCGAAACAAACGCTGGTCTCGTGCCACTGAAATCAAAACGCTCGTCTCCACAGGTCGACCACCAGCACAGGTTGTAGGGATGGAAGTCCAGGTTGTTCCGTGTGAGTCTATGTGGTGTGCCTTACATCATAAAAGACGTTCTAGCGACACTGGTTACGGGAAGCATTTAAGCCCTTTGTACTTAGGCACTCAACACTTAAGCAATCTACGCACCAAACACTCGACACATCAAGCGTTTGAAGCTCAAGAACTTCGATGTTTGGGCAGGACTGGGCAGGAGTGACGAAGATAATTGAATTCAAACTAAATAAATATTGATGTCTTGTACCTAGTCCCAGTGTTTGCCTAAACATGTAACGTACATACTCGGACTATTCCTTTTAAGACACTAAATTGAAAGAAAATTTGTATGTTAATGCCTGCAGCTATTTCTTCGAGTACTATTACGCTTCATAGTATTATGTGTGTAGATTGCTTCAGACTTTGACTTTCGGCCTAGGATTCTAAGCACGTCATTTTACGACCTTCTGGCTCGTTTGCAATTGTGTTACGTGAAATAACTTCGTTAGTCATCAAAATTTTATTACCTAAAGATAGAAGTGCTCACAAACGCTTGAAAACATTTAAAATCTCTTTTAAAGTGACCAGTTGACAATTTTAACTCGGTATGAAGATATGATATGATATGAAGGGAAGTTTGGCACGAGATATGTCTGCTGGAAAATATAGGTATTCCATAAAGAATGCTGAATTTGGATAGTGGATATTTAAAGCGAAGTTGTATAAAAATGGTTATAATTAGCATATTTTCAATGAGTTATATGCTCCGTTTAGACATGGAACACAATGTTGGCCAAGCGCCATCTGCACTTTGTCTACATACGTGTATACACTCTTCGAAATTTCCGATAACTCTCTCACGGGGCTCGATGTCTAAAATAACACTCCAGATTCCAGTCCTGAGTTCAGTGATTGTCTGTGAATTGATGGCACAAACCTGTGGTTTTACATACCCCCAAAAAAAGAAACATTGTGGGGTAAGATCGCAAGACTTTAGGGGCCATTTCTTGTCACCATGCAGGGAGAGTGATGTCATCTTGCCCAACAGCAATTTATTGCTCAGTCCCATGGGAACAATTCAGCCAGGCAATTTGGTCTGTTCAACTGAACCAGTTGTTTTAAACTTTGTTATTAATATGTGAACCACAGAAACATTGAGGGCTTCATTTCTCCACGAATTGGTATAGATTAGAAAACGTTGCTTAGTTGTAAACTGCTCCATGATACACTGCACGCAAGTATTTTAAAGAGTTAACAAAAACTGTTGTCGCCAACAAAAAATAGCAAGCATGGTCCAAAAATGGTTTTAAGATTTAAAATGCATACGTGTCACTACATTCAAATTCGGTTCACTTTATGAAACAATTTTTTAGAAAGGAAAGAGTGAAAAAAATGCGTGAGATGCATATGATGCAAGTGTGACGGTTGTCATGAAAGTTTAAATGGTGGTCAAATGTAGTCTACCTCAGAAGCTCATGTTGAGCTTCCTAGAAGCACGATGTAGGATGTTTACATGAATTTCACGCAAGCTTCACCTCGCACACGCAGGAGTTGAGCAGGTGCAAACTGTGCGTTATTGGGAGCAAGGTCCGCGGGGACGGCGGGGACGATAGGGACGATAGGGACGATGGGGACGGCGGGGACGGGACCATAGTGGGCTTGCAGGAGCTGCAGCGCTTACTGGACGCTCACTCTGCCAGTCTCATCGCCCTCGAGAGATGCCGGTCAGTCGCGTTCTGGCGTTTGTTATCTATTGTTTGTTGTTAATATTTGTGGTCCCATTTATCTGTCCGATTTTATTGACTTATAAGCAGCATTTATGATTTTCTTCGCTTTGTTTTAGCGTTGTAGTATTTAGCTTTTGTGTAATATCAGTATATGTCTACTTATTTAAGGAATGCAATTTTCAGCTAAGAAATGTTTTAATTTCAATTTGGCTTTTTCATTTAAATATTTTTTTCCTTTACTTCAAGTCTTCTATAATCTATAGTATGAATTTTAGGTATTAAATCTGAATTTGCTAATACTTTCAAATGAAAACCAGCCAATTATTTCTTGAAGGTAATATATTTCTTCACTTTCAAACACTCACCCAGAGTATTTTCACTCATTTATAAATTAGATATTAAGTCACACAACGAAATGAACAACGTGACCGCCGACTGAGTCCAATTTCCGTTCTATATCGATGGGTTTGTTGCTTATTAATCTGAGCTCTAAGTTCATCCTCGTCTGTATTCTGACTTAACCTTGTAATAAAACTGCATGCAACAACTTTTAGCTGGACTTTGCCATACCAGGTTAATATGTTCATTTTTTTCGTAGTAATATAGACCAAGTGAAACACATCAACCTGGTAATATGAATTAACATAGTGGGTAATTCTATATTCTTTTTGTATGTGCTTTTGTGAAAATGTGCGAAAGCATGCACACATGAGCAGATAGTAGTTCATAATACCCCCCAATACTACATCCTACTAACTATGTCCCTAACTCCTTAAGGTTAATGTATGATTGAGATAAATGCTCGTGACATAAACGCATGTGCATGAGTGATATGTGTGCACACGACTAAATTGACTTACGTGGTTAAGGTGTACGTGCATGACTGATGGATTTACTTTTTGACGGCATGGGACTTCGGTATTGAACCAAGAATGGGCCAAACGGCTCGTTCCTATTGCCTTATTCTATTCTATTCTATTCTACTATGAACTATGATAGTTCATAGTTCATACTAAAGTTCATGGTGGTGGTCAGTGCTACCAGGAAAGAGCTGAAGAAAAGAGTTTGGTACAGATTGTAAAAAAGTTGATTTTTTTATGTCTTAGGTCTTCATCACCGCACGCTGCTTCCCTCATCGCCCTCAACCGTGACCTGGTGGCTGCTGATTGGTTGTTGCAGTCCTGGCAAGCAACTTATCAGCGGTTCCTACTGCTGCGGTCACCTCCATTCAGACAATGCGGCTTAGACCATCGAAAATTAATGTGTCTTTACAGAGAAGTGAGTGTGTCACAATGACCTTAAATGATAAAGTATCCATCAAGATTCGTTTATTCATTGAAACTCTGAAGTCCATAGCAAATTATGCGTCTAACAAGTAGTGAGTGCAACCTTCACACACATACTCGTATGTCTTTAGAAGTCTGAAACAAAACTTACTGATATTTACTAAAGCTAACAAAATTGTAAACTTTCTCGCTCGAAGTGAACTCTCTTTTTAGATCGTGCACAAAACCAAGGGATGGCATTTTGTGATGACGTTGGCCTACAACGAACTTTACTTGACCCTCTTGCGTGAGCTGGATGCTGAGTGCAGGCGCATGTTGCCCCTGGCGCTGGAGGAGCTGCTGCCTCCACACCGACGGAGTTGCAAAAGACTGCACTACCTGGAGGACCACGACATGGCCATGCTTCTGGCCGACTGTAATTCCACAGCCGTTCTCAAGTCTGTCCTGCCAAATGTAAGTGTTGTGGAACGTATCTGTGGTACAAAAATTAAATGTTGTACTTAAAGGGATTTAAGCCTGTGTTTGTCTCAAGTTGATTTCATCGAAGCGAAATTTAATTCGCTTCTATTGAAAAGACTTAAGCTTCCTTAAAATTAAGCTTCAAGTACAGTTTGTTTAAAAGGTTTCACACACTTTAAAAAACTGATTTACTAAAGTTTTAATGAATGATGATGAGAATTACAAAGTCAAATTATACTAAAAATGGTGCTTCTATCATGAAGAGTACAGAAATACTCTAAAATGTAATAGAAAACTTGGTAAAAAAATTATAGCAAGAAATGCAAATTAAGTAAGCCAAAATGTCTTGAGTACGCTTGTAGAAAATTGTTATTATTTGCTTCTCAAGCAGAATTTTTATTAAATTTGAGATCATACGAAATTATAGAAATTAAGGTAATTTAAGAGCATGTTCATATTCTGAGGATATCTAATCTTCAATCTGATGGTCATTTGACACATATGTTATGTGGAGTCATCAGTTAACCAGTAAACGTCATGAGAAAAGCTCTACAAGTTTCTGAGTTCCAATAATCAATGTCCATGTCGATGTTAAAGGCTGTAATATAGAGAAATTGCGAAGCAGTTCAAAGTGCATCTCAACGCAAGAACTGTTGCTTAAGGAAATTTCCCAATTTGTGCGCCCCAGAGATAATTTATTCCCAGTTAGTTCGAAATATAGTCGAAATTATTTCTGAGAAGTTTCAAACTACATGACTGGATTAGTGAAGTAACGTGAAGCTGTACGAGCAACCGTTTGTTGTCACACTGATGTTTACGTTACGACCTGAGTCTTAACTTTCACGTAGATCGTTGAACAAAAACAATCGTGCATCAAAATGATATCTACTCCTTATCATGTTATTTTTTGTCTAAATATAGACTCACTTTATCTTTCATGAGAATAATTTTGAATAAATGGTAGTCGGTATTGTTGTTAATCCGAGTGCTGCATATATTCAAATATTTGATATGCCAGATGAAATTAGGCGTTCTCTTCCATTTATAAAACACACGTAAAGACTGATAGGGTAATATGTTGTAATTTAACTTGCTATATTGCTGATATTCTTTAACGCTGAAATGCAAAATGTTTAATCTATTTCTATCTAATTCAGTGTATCAAAATCATGTATTCTATCGCATTTAAACTTGATTTGAGCATGAATGTGTGCATTTCCTTGAAATATTTGCAGCTTATTTCCTTGGGTGATGTATGAAATACGTGTACTTGATTTTCTTTCAGTTGCTGAACTTGAAAACTTTAACCGAAGAAGATGGGCAAATTACTGGAGTAATTAGTCACGATAACGAGTACATTCCTTTTGAATTTCCTGTTCCTTACGTTCCTCGGGAGTTTCGTTCTTCTCATTCGCTCTCTTCTTATTCTACTTCTCGAAACATGAACTTTACAAGCACTCTTTCATCAAGTCCATCCACTCTATCACAAGCAAAATCGCCTACTGTTTTGCCGCCTGCAGCGAATATAACCAATCCAAGTTTCAGAAAACCAACTGCTTTTATTGAACCATCAATTGTTTCTGACGCACCATCCAGCTCTTCCCCTATTTCGCTTATTTTACCCCGTTTTTCAAACTCGTGCAACCCAACTGCCTTTGATACCCCCTCCACGCTCAGTTCCCTCCCCTCACCAAATGCAAATATAACACTCCCCATTCATTTTTCCGCCACCTCTGCCCGCATCCTCCGCAGACCAGGTAGAACTTCTGATTTAGATGTCCGTACGAGGAACGAAGAAACGCAATTAATGGGTGACCGCGTTGAACAAGTCATTAAAGAACAGAAAAGTTCCTACAAAGCACAAGTGTTTGGGGCAATTGAGCTCATAAAGAAATACGGGAAATTAACAGAAGAAATTATCTTCAAGTACGTGACCTCCGCAGCGTTGGTGGCCTGGAGACTCGACTGGGCAGAGCGTGTAGAACAAGCCATACGCGTGGATGATCAAGTGAGACTATTGCTCAATGTATCACTTAGCATATTCATAATAAATAATAGAGGTTATATATGAATTTCAAATTCTTTGGAACGATTTACGATGATAGGTGATTCTGCTTGTTTTTTTCGGTTCATCGCACATCCGATCAGTAAATCAAAAATTATCTTCAGGTGGGCAAAATAGTATAAATATGGAGGCTAGCTGTAGAAAATACTTATTATCAACTATAGTTTTTCAGTTCAGCGAGGAAAATATCCTCTGAATATTACAATAAAAATGCATCGAAGACCCTGCAACTGTATGGTGTTGAACTAAATGATGATTTGCACTACGTTTTGCTTGTCTTATGGGGCGAAAAGTGATGCTTTCATTACATTCAGCTCGTTAGTATCTCAGTCATTTGACAGCTTTGAATATTCCTCTACGTCTCGTGGTGAATTATTATGACAGTTTCGCTGGTAAATAGAAGCAGGTAAAATGGCAGTTTTATCTCAGAATATCATTAAAATTTATTTTTTTCGTTCTCATTCGAAGAATTGTCAAAGTTATTTTAAATTAAATTTTCGATTAAGAATTTTATGGGTATCATTTTATGTGTTATGTAATGAGAGAACAATGTACAGCAGTACACCTGTTTTACATATTTTATTCAGTATGAACTATGTATTGTAAAGTTCGTTTCCGTCCACAGACATTGCGTTCCGCAGCCCTCGTCGAAGTTACCGTACGTGCTTTGACTGACGTCGAGTTCTTGAGGAAAACGATGTTTGGAAATGTGAGTCTTTACTTAATAAAATTATTTTCAATGATTAATTTATCCTTTCATCTCTACATTAGGTTGCAGCGTTGGACTTGGCGTCATTATAGTATTGTTAGGGATGTTGAGATTTTAAAGAATTGATTGGTGATGTTTTTTTACTGTAGTAAAATTATTTAATACTCTTAAATAGGACTGAAGATAACTGAAAAATTTTCCTGGAATCTTGGGTGCTGAAAATGCTGACAGAAAAAACTGGTTGGTGATTGTGGTAGCTCTCAGCCTAAAACTCCTAATACTGTCGTGCAGGGCAGATCTGGCAACACTGAACTGAAGACTCCCGTCAAACCAAAGTTTGACAATATGATTGGTGGTCACAAAGAAACTTTTGATGAAAAACTGCACAGTTCTGTGAGGAACCCCGAAGAGAAATGTTCACTCGATGACACGAGAGCATTCACTGCCTCTCGTGTACAACCACTTCTCTTGGCCATATTGGAAGCCGTGGACATCACGAACACTTTAGCTGAACACAAGTAAGTGAATTAATTTTTAAATTTAAATTTCACACTCGTCAGTCCATCTTTTGCTAGATGGATATGCGTACAGCTGGAATTTTCGTTTGCTTTCATGTGCGTCCGATTACCCAATTAAGTGATAATTCAAATACTAGGATAATGTTTTCTAACTTGTTCCTGGCCCGATACCATGAAAAAATCTGTCGATTCTTTACCCTGAAAACTTTTTCCAGGGAACTTTTCTCTGAGAACTTTTCCCTGAGAACTTTTCCCAACTCGTACACCACGGGTTTCGCAGCCATCTACAGCAAAGTCAGCAGGAGTATTTATTAAAGCTCTTCAGCGCTGAGTTTCAATTAATTGTACAACTGTTTTCATCCCCCCTGTTCTTTCTCATGATTTGATTTGATTTTCTGAGCTTACGTGACTGCAACGTGTGCATAATTAGTTCTGCGATGACGGTTGGTTGAAGCATTTGCGTAACGAGTACTGTGATTGATGCAAGTCAGGAGTGAATGCATAACTACTCCTGTCAAGTCAGTTAAGGGCGTACGCTACAGTACTACTGACATCAGGTCGAGGTTTGTGGCAGCAGGGGAGTGGTTGCTGGTGCCTCGCTATGTCCTCGTCGCAGAAAATAAGCTCTTCGTCAGGGTGGCGGACCGTGAGTGTTATGTTTCATCTGCATGATCAACTTACCTTTTATTTGAAACCATTTTATGCTATGAACTATTAACGTAGGAATGTAGTTTGATTGGCACATATCACTCTTCCGTTTTTTCATATTTTATAGAGGGTTAGTGCACTTCACAATGAATTCGTCAAAAATTCAAGTTTGTTCATAAAGGCATTAATATTGGAAATTAATTTACATATCTTGGTGATTTTTACTCTCTAATCTTGCATTCTTCCCAATGCGAAATATTATTTTCTTCATATGACAAATTTATCTTCAATATATTATGATTTCCTTAAAAAGTAAACAGGCGTGTAAAAATAATTTAATTTAAGGATGCAAGCGGCAATTTATCATTTAAATCGGTGTTGCATGTACTTGAAACACGTTCGTAATGATATCCAGTATTTTAAAGTCAATTTAAAGCAAAGGCTGTTGAATAGACACTTCATAAGTGTAGGAACTTCTTAGACAAAAAACCTTTGTGATTATTTTTCTTTTCGTTGTTCTTATTAAATATTCCATGTTTGTTATTATCACATTCAGATGAACTGGAGTTTGGCTTTGAGTATGGGGCACACGGAGGTGGAGTACACTACACCACAGCGGAGATGCTGGCTCCAATCTCCACCATCATGTCGTGTCTTGGCCACCACACCACGCCTCTCGTGCAAGGTATGTGCTTCTTGTGCTGGTCAATGAAAACAAAACTCATGTCACGTATCAGCAAACGAGGCGAGTCCTTTTTTGTCTCCTGCAATAAGACTCAGAACTGAGCTATTAAAGTTCGCGGTTACTTCAGTATAAAAGCGCTGTCTTCTCTTATTCCAGCTGTGTGTAGATGTCTCTGCTGCGGTGCCCCCTTAGCTGGTTCGTCTTAAATTACGTAAAGATCGTGTAATTCTTCAGATAAATCGACTTCAGAAGAAGTCTCTTTGATTTAGCTAAATTTTAACTATTGTTTCCTTTTTTAATGAAATAGAAAACTTTGCAGTACAAATTAGTATCTTGGTTCATTAGCAACGAAAGAATTTCTACAGGCCGAGACAGTACGGGCCGACGTCTCGTACAAGCGGCGGCCTCCTTCTGTGGGCGCCATATTATTTCAGTGCGTCTGGGCCCTTCTCTGCCCTCCAATCGTTTGGCTTCTCTCCTTAAAGGTGCGGGTCAATGTTTTAATAAAAACAATGCATTCTGAATGATATATAAACGCTGCCACGAACATCATTTCTACTCATTCGCCCAATATTCTTACTCCATGCTTTTTCCTTCCTTTCTTGATTTGAGATGATCATTCTTGAAGAAGATCTGGTTTTGGCCTGGATGCCCTTATCCTTTAAAGTAAAATAAACCGGAGCTATGAATTATACCCGTTATTTTATGTCAGCCTGTTGACCTTACCTTGTTCGAGCGGAGCAGGTGCGATGCTGAGCGGGTCGTGGCTGGAGGTGTGCGGGCTGGACACAGCGACTGATCAGCAGCTGGCGCAACTGACGGCGTTTCTGTGTGCTCGCTACACTGCAGACCGCGACACCGCCGGGGCATACGTCATCAAGGTGCGGGCTACTGCGGGATGCTGCGGGATGCTGCGGGATGCTACGGGATGCTACGGGCTGCTGTGGGATGCTGTGGGATGCTACGGGATGCTGTGGGATGCTGTGGAATGCTGTGGGATGCTGTGGGGCTTGCTGAACCCGTTTGTGGTCACAATAATATACACATAGTGTATCTCCAGTAGTTACGACAAATCAGAGAAAATGCTTTTCCCCCAAACAACAGAAAAACACTTACGAAAAAAGGAACCAAAGAAACTCTGACTAGTTTGTGATGCACTTGAAGTTTTATTCTTCCTCTTACCAGACTGACGAGGATATAACCAATCTGAAGAAGTAAAAAAAATTTCACGTCAATTGACGTGGGAACCCTCGAATGAGTTAAGTTTTCCCTTGCATCCACCATTCGTGTACTTGCAATACTCTTTACTCTGTCGTCCTCTTGACTCTTCCTAATTCAAGCATTTGTCCAATTTTCGGTTCCTTTTTCAGCTATTTTTGCGAAGGCCAATTTTTTTCAGACTCATCGTATCTTTGTCCTTAATCGCAGTTTCCTCTCAATGGTAGCTCGCTTTTTGAACCTGTTCTCAATTCTCTCTGTTATCAGCCTGCTTCAAAGTTCTCCCCACATTCCCCAAGCTTTCTTCAAGAAAGTGTGTTCCTTTATCATTCTGTATATTCAATTTCAATTGTGATATGTTATAAGAAAATTTCTTATTCTAGCGATAAATTCCCACATATATTAACATTTAATTGGTCTGTACTGACTGCAATAACGACATGGGAGCTGCAATTTTCTATTTGCAGATTAATGAGGAAGAGCTTCGTCTCAATGAACTTTCGGGTCTCGTATTGACTTGCTGCGGAGAGGCTCCAGAAGGCAGCTCTCCAGGTGTGTCACATTGAAACGCTGGAGTTGTGTGTGTTGTGTTACTATGTGGATGCTGATCATGGTGTGTCACACTGAAACGCTGGAGTTGCGTGTGTTGTGTTATTATGTGGATGCTGATCATGGTGTGTCACACTGAAATGCTGGAGTTGTGTGTGTTGTGTTATTATGTGGATGCTGATCATGGTGTGTCACACTGAAACGCTGGAGTTGTGTGTGTGTGTGTGTGTGTGTGTGCGTGTTGTGTTACAATGTGGATGCTGATCATGGTGTGTCACATTGAAATGCTGGAGTTATGTGCGTGTTGCATATTATTTGGTTGCTGACAAAATCTTCGACAGAGGCATCCTACAACCAAGAGCATCGTTAATCTTCATAATGACGACCTTGAGTCACTTCCCTCAACTGCGTTAGAAAATTAGTCACTTTCAGTGGTTCCTTAGACATAACTACTTCGTGTGCATTCACTCTGGAAGTGCATGTGCCGAAAATATTTTGATTCTGTCGTTTAGAACTCCATGTGTTAAGTATCATAGTGATAAAAATAAAGTATCAATCAAAATTGGAATTTATTAACTGAGTTAAGTCGTATTGTAACTCGATTTCACCTTAACAGTGACCAAAATTATTCATTGTAAAATAATAATTCTGTTCTCTGTATTTATTGAATAAAATTAACAATTCTCTTTGAAAAGTATTACTTTTGATTGCAGTATTTTGGGTTCTATTGATATGTTGTGTTCATGAGCTAATCTGACTAAAATATTTATTGTAACAAATTTAATATGCTTTAAAGTTTCTACATAGCAAACAAATACTACCTTTTACTCCGTCAAATGTCATTTCTTATTCATAGATTTTTCAAGTAACCCTTCATTTTTGGACCCATTAAAATTTTTCAGGCGCGTTGAGAAGAAGCAGAACGCTACCTCAGTCTCTGCTGCAACGCTGCTGTGGCGTGCAGCTTGCGTTCAGTGAACTGCCAGACCTTGCTCTCTTGAAAGCGTTCCTCACGGCTGCAAACCTTCCTTCCTCTGAGGTACCTCCACTATATTCCAGCTCCAATTACTCTGTCCAATAATACTGGAGTTTCACTTTTCTCTAGCGCGAGTGTACCATCTAGTAATAATTTTCCAATTTATGAAGAACTTTTGTTATAATTGACCACTATATCTAGAGCTGTTTTTGTCTAAAACAATTTGCCAGTATAATAATAAATGTAAAGTATAAAGTTAAAATATCTCATCTTCCTTCCCGACTTTAATTTTCTATTTTTTTCCGTCGATATGAGAAATTTCCCACTCAACAATTGAGGTATAAATACGTTCGTAACCTCGTGTGATGGATTTTGGTGTCTTCACACCTTGTTTCACCATCGTCTGAGCCCGTCCATGCCCCATACTGTCACAGACCGCTGCTGCAGCTGCAGCTCTACGCGCTGGTTGCCGCGTCCTCCAGCAGTGTGAGCTCGGGGACAGCGTCCTGCTCAGCAACACTCACCTTATGAACGTGGCACGACGCTGTGCTTTAGACCGTCTCAACAACGGACAGTCCAGCATGGTCATATTCCAGAAAGAAGGGGAAGAGAAGCAGGCGTTCACAAACGATCAGATTATAAGTGTCACAGAACACCAGCTGTCAGGACAAGGAATAGTCACTGACGGAGAGACGCACCCTGATGATTGCTCGGACAGCAGTGGTTCCGTCCATCACGAACAGGATAAAGAAATAACAGGAGTTGAAGCACGGGCTCTTCGTGGTATGTGGTGAGTATACAATCTCGTGTAATATTTTAAAGCGATTACAGGTAGCTTGGTCATGAAATATGTATTTATAATTTGAAATATGTAGGTATGCATAATTAAGTGAAATATCTGTGTATAATTGAGATGAATGTGCGTGATTGATGTCATTGCTTTAGATGGCATGGGACATGGGTAACAACCTAAGAATGAACTAAATGGCTCGTTTCTGTTGCCATATTCTATTATTTTCTTTTTCCCTCCGACAAGCATTGCATCTACCAAACTAAACTATACATATCATGAAGTCAATTTTGTTGCCTACAATAGGGTCGAAAAACAGTTAAAGGATTTACTTATGGCTGTGTAAGTTATATTGTGAATATTTCACTTATAGTTATGTACCCATATTCACATTCCATTTCCTTCAAGAAATATTTAATGTCCGAGTTATAGGTTTACGAGCGTTCTGAATTGAAATCTTGTTAGTTTTAACGTTCTATACAAAAAATTTATTTGACGGTTTGATTTTTGCTGATACTGGTCCTATTCACTTAAGGAAACATGACAAAAACCTATGATGTTAATTTTCAAACATGTCATCCAGATCTTACCACACATCGACTACACGTGTTTATCGTAAACTCTACGGACTATGAAACAAAGATTTAAGTTACTTTTCCACCTAATAACTACATATATAATAGACAATGTATCTCTATCTCTCGCTCTTTCTCTCTGTATCTGTGTGCGTCCGTCCCATTACTTCCTATCTATTACCGGATAAAATTTTTTGAGCTGAAATCAGAACAGGTATGCATGTATTACAAGCATTGTATGTGGATACCAAAGGCACCGAATCACAATAAAATACTCAATTTTTTCTGTTATTCGCTTTTATTTCTTACACGGTCGTGTTATCAGTAGATAAGATACAGAACGGAAGTTCTGTATATATTGATGAAAAATATTGCCGGGGAAAACTGGAAACAGTATTTTATTTCATATATCCTTAATTTTATCACTTTTAAACCAAGGAATATCAACTGGTACTATCTGGGCCATGTTATCGGTAGATTTGATGTAGAAAGGTAGTTCTGAATGAAATTAATACAAATTAATACAATTCATTTCAACCACAATAATTCCTTGTAAATCTTTAATGCATTCATCTTTATAATAATTTAAAATTAGTCAAATCTAAATCCTGGAATTTCCACGGGAATTGTCTAGTTCCATAGTATCACACACTAGTAGACCCCCCGTGAAAATTTTTATTGATTTTTTCGTTTGATTTGTCAGTGGACGCTGGCTTTGTGAAAGAGTTTTCACATTGAAGGATGTGCCTTTTGTATCCACAATATAATGCTTACAATACATGTATACCTTACCGAATTTCCTCCTATCCAAATAAATCATTAAGAACGTCACGGAGAAACGGAACAAGCAAGCAAGCAAGTAAGCAACAAGCTGCATATTATTATATAGGTGAATTTCACCCCGTACTCAACTGTGTTCTAACTCCGTGCGTGAGTCTGGCGTTCCATGCATCCCCAGGCTGGAAGTACAGTCCAGGATCACTCCCAACCTCCGCCCCCTCGTCAAGGGTCTTCTGACGCAGCTCTTGCCTCGCCCACCACAACGAGTAGACTTGCCCCCCATCGGGCGGTCGAATCCTGCAGATGAGGTTACTGCTCAAATTTCGTGCCGCTTTAATTTTTTGTGACTTCCTGCCAATTATTTTGACTTTAAGTTTCAGATTGCTCTTTAAATCATGCTTCTTCAACATGGTCAATTTAAAATTTCTGACCTCCAGTTCCGTATTGATGATACCTTGTGGATAGACTTCTTCACTGTTGTACTAACAACTACACGAATATGACAGTCAATCGTCTCACTGAATATTAATTCCTTGAACTGATCGAAAAACCTTCCATTTTCATTATGTAACGCTGTTGCAATTCTCCGTGGGATAGGAGGAGGAGCTGGACATTGCAGACCAGGACACCAGGAGCAAGGAAGAAGTTATTCGACAAGTAACAACCGAACTCTGTCTAGAACACATGCCGCTCCAGGTATGTCGCCGTGATGATTGCGTAAGTTATAGTGAGATGTTACGTAATAGACGAACATAAAAGCATTTATAAAGTTCATCGTTAATTTTTTGACCGTGCAGCGATATCTCAAATTCGCTTGCAATTACTGTCATTCGAAAGATGGTGTATCTTTGTAAGTTAGAGCGAGATAGGATACAAGTCCGAAGTAGGAGGCTTTAGGGTACAACCAACGTATAAGTGAAGAGCGCGAGGTAGAATGCAATAAGGTAATAGATAGGCTGGGAGTCCGAAGTAAATAGGATGCAAGTACAAGTTAGTGTACAATAGGGTAAAGTTCTGAGGTAAGATACAACAGGGTTCAAGTGTAAATAAAAGTCATTTATGGTGATTGCGTATACTAATTAGTTTTTGGATTCCCCTGCACAGATGAGCGATGCTGTGGCCCTCATGAAGACACTGATGGAGCACCGCGGTGCTGTGGCAGTGTTGTGTGGAGGCTTTGCGTCGGGCCGGAGCACCGTCATGCAGCTGGCTGTAGCTGCTCTCCTGAAGGTGATGTGTCGTCCGTTAGGGTTACTCTCATGAGCTCAGCACATCATCTGAAACTTAAAGTAGTAGTGTTGATAGTGTAACTCTTGATGCCCTTGAAATATAGTACTGAAAATTGATGTCGCTTACCAGTCTGAAAAATGTATATTCGCTAGCAGCTTGGTCATTTCTTGCATAGATTTTTGGCAATTCGCATGGTCCCGTTTTAAATTTTCGTATTTCAAATTCACTTGTGTGGTGTGTGTATGACATCCTGACGGAAACTAGTGCGTGTCATTAGGTAAGTTGAACAATGTGCTCGCTGGCACCTCAGTAAAACTATAAATAAATGATGACCCATTAAAAGTCAAAATTTAATAAGGACAGCGTTGGACTTTGGTAATTGTGTTCATGTTTCTGGATTTTTACTATTGTAAGCAAAATATTTGATGTACACCCCATCTTGTAAGAGACTATAAGTTTCATGAACTAAAATAGCTAGTTTCATAAGCACTATATGTAGTTGTCTCCTGAAGCTGCTGTCGCTTGCAGAAGTTACCGTACTGGTCGAAGTTTGTAGTTCACGTGAAGATTCTACATATTTCGAATTATTTGATTGATTTTATTATTATTATTCTGCTATGGATTACTGACTTAGCTCAAGGACAAGTTTCTATATTAAGCTGGCATTTGTGAGAAACATAAAAGGATTTGGATTCCTAAAATCAACGGTAATGCTACCAATATACCGAATGTTTTATCAGAAGTAATAGAACATTATCTAATGAATGCTTCTAGAAATTGGATCTCTGGTGTGCATTTCTTCAGATCGGAACAGGCTGGATATTTTTTGCAGAGTTCTCAAGAGAGAATCAAAATTTGTCCCTTGTAACTTAACATCGACTATACCATCTGGAGGAGGGACCTCACACATGTTTAGAACGCCCACATAGCTTCATGTTTAGATATTGACTTGGCTTTAGTAGAGGTCAATATAACTAATTTAAAGTTATATGAACTGTCCGCTGCAGTGCATGATTTATTCGGTGAGAATTATTTCTTGAACCCAGTTCCGTCAACAGATCAATGGAAATTCAACGGAAGCAGCGGTGGCACTTCAGTCGTGCTTACACTTCATCAGGAGTGAGGTATAGTGTCTTTTTCATGCATGATTCGTAAATTTCCTCAATTTTAAATTTTTTTTCTATTTGGATGGTCAATCTGTCATTCCTATTACTAGCATTTTAATTATGTGACAACAATAGCTTCCTCTTTTCCCTTGTGGCACCTATACACTTGTCGGGAGAAGTCCGAGTCCGAGTTGATGAAGGAAAAAATTATTGAAGTGAATTTCGAAGTCTGCATTTTACGATGTCTTCAAATTACGATCTCTTCAACCATGACAAGTCCAATCTTAATATATGGAAAAATATCAACCGTTGCAACCATGACAAGTCCCATTACGGTGCATGGTAACATTAACTGTTACACAATCAAGTTCGCTGTCGTGTAGAGGTCCAAATTGACCAGCCGTTATCCCAATGTACTGTATGTATGCCTCCTGGGATCTTATACATACTTGTTTTAGTAGAAAATTATTTTTGTTTTAACGTTTTCTTACATATTTGAGAAATTTTTCTTATACCTTAATTTCTTTTGCTGAAATTTGGTATCGATACCTGTTAGTTCAGCTACAGCTTAATAACGTTCTGGGCCTTTAGACCGTGTTGTCTAAAAATATGTAAATGGTTGTTCTAATTCATATTTTTTGGATAATTTCCATTTATGGTGAAGGATATATCGGCATTTTATATTTTTTCTATTACGGGCAGTAAAATTGAAAATTATCACGAATTAACTGAGCTGTTGAGACTTACCAGGGAAACTTTCCATGCTGTTTTGTTTCGCTTCTTAACAAATTATAAAATGCCTCGTTCGCCTTTCATATTCTGTTGCAGCAAAAGATACTTGTCAGTGTAGTCTGAAGTATGCAAGTCCTACGCTCAGTTTGTAAATGCGTCTGACGTTCAATTTAACTATTAAAATATTGCCAGCGCCAGTATGCAGTTCGTGGTCATGCTCTACGATCAAATAATGCTGTGCTTTTCAATAGTGCTACTTATGAAGTACGGTGTCTGTTTTGAACAACTGTGTTTTTTCTGTCTAACGATTGATCAAACAAAACAAGAATAATTAATCTTTGAGGTAATTGTCATACATAACGTTTTTGTGTTTTTTTAGATGAGGCTTTTTCCGGTTTCATTTCATCAGTTCTTTTTCATTTGCATATTTTCAATTATTACCGTCATTTTCATCTGCTGTTGTCACCTGATCGTTCATTAATTTTGACTTTCACCGGAAAAAATACTGTTATTTTTTAAATCTCATAAAAACTGAACTTTGTTACTCTCATTTCATTTATTTCAAAACCAAAAATGGTCAGAATATTGCTAAAGAATACGATTACGTAATACGGCCGGAACGTTTATGTACACATTGCACAGTACATAAGTGTTTCTATGCAGGCACAGCTGCAGAGTCCAGAAGAAGGACAGCAAGGTTTACCTCACGTGGTCGCAGCTCTGCATGCTCGTCTCTGCCGTATCACTGATACAGACCCTCATCACCTGCAGCAGTAAGCTCCACCCACCGCACGTGCAGGTAGCCCACAGCATGCATGAAGCTCCACAGCCTCGTACGTCGTGAAATGGAGGCGATGTTTAAATTTGCTACACCTTAAATTCTAAAGCAGAATAGTCAAATTGAATTATGCTGCTTTTCAATCCTTTCAAAACGCAAACTTTTCCATGGCGGGATATTAGTTTCAAGTCTCCTGGTGGACTTGGTTTTCGTCAGAGTATCGATAGGTTTTTTGGAATTTTCGGAAAGTGGAGGAGAAAAAACTACTGGTATATCTTTTCGAGAAAGTAGCTATTATCAGACGTCGTCATTGACTCCTACCATAGATACAGCAACGCTTGGTGTGCGAGTGTGTTGCGAGTTCAGTTCAAGAGGTAAGTATAATAGATGTGTTTGCCTTGCCTCCTTCGCTTTGCTGCCTCATTTGAGTGACTCACAGTGCATCCTTCTCCTGCACAAGTATTTGTTTGACTCGTACTTTCACTTGCCTTATGTGTTATAAAGAACACCTCATTTGCCGTCGTAGCAGAGGCTTAACCCTAGATAGAATTAAACTAATTAATAATTTCTCCATTTTGACATAGATTATGTCTGTTCATACCCACATTGTGGTTTTCGAATGCTGGAAATTTTGCTGTCATGTTCTCCTGACAGGTTCGTAGCAGTGAAGGGTTTGGCCATGTCGTCTGAACTGCTGGAAATTATTTTCATGCTCACAGTCTCTTCGCCTGGCCCCACCTACTTACTTGTGGTGAGCACCACCGTAGTGTTCTATGAGCACACTTAAATTTAATACACACTCTTCGTTGAACAATTTCAAGGTTAACAAAAAGAATTCGACTATCATTATCATTTGCGGTAAAAATTTGTAGAAGCTCAGAGTAAATGCTCTGCCAACTGTGTACTGGAGTGTAGAAAGAAGTAAGCTAAACTCGGGGCAAAGACGGGAACTGATCCAGCATCCTGATGCCGCACCAGCGTAATGAAGGCTTTTATTTTACTCATTATAGAGGGTGGGCCATAAGTAACGTACCATTTTTCATCGTATTAGTGCTACTTACGTATCAGTACTACTGACAATCCCTGATCAAATGAAGTACCTTGCTAATGGCCCACTCAGCATAAATGCGTTGAATTATTTGGACTAAGGAGGCTCAATTTAGCAGTCCAATTGATATAACTTTTATTTTAAACAACTACTGCAACTGTGTCGAGGCTGTGAAGACATTCGTTTCACAGAATAGAATATGGCAACAGGAACAAGCCTAATGGTCCATGGTCGGACTGTTACCCAAATCCCATGCCATCAGGCACCGAGAATATTACTCGCCGGAATAATGATAAGCGAAGAGGTCTATTATTGCAAATAGCATAGGTTTATTATTGCACTAATAATAATGGCCAAAATTGAAATGATTTATAGTTGTTTTGTTGCGGAACATAACATTGATTCTTAACAACAATATACGTAATTGTTCTTTTGTTAGTTGTCAAAAACGGGGACCCATTATTGTGTTGTTAAAAGTAGAAATAACAGATACATAGTTACATTATTTTATTGATAACAAATAAACAATAATTTACGGATTGTGTACAAACGCACAAAATACTTCATAGGGTTTTGTTACCGATTGAATCAATACATCTTAAAAGTACCAATAAGAATGCAATAAATGAGTGTAGAGTTGGCATATATTATACATCCATATAATAAGATTTTAATCAACGAACAGCCTTCAATAGAGTTCAACTGCTGCTTCAATAGTTACGTATGCCATGATATTAATTGTTATGTTCAGTGAATAAAACAAATTGCTTCATTACGTTCCTTTCACGAATGAAGACTAGACATTCTCACTGCAGGTTCGTCGCCCAGAAGACATTCCAGCATGGGTGCTAGAAAAATGTGCGTTGATTCAGGTGCACAATGTGCACGAGAGCGAGTTAGAAGAGCACACTGAACTGAGCAGCGCCTCCCCCAGCAGTCACGTGGAGGCCTGGTCCGCTGATGATACTGATACGGTCTTACCCCTCATCATCAAGAGGACGCTTGCTAAAATGATAGGCGAGTTGTTGAGTTATTTTTCAGTAATTTTTCGGGGCATTGTGCTCTCATTGATTTCTGCGATGTTGTAGTCTCATTTATTTCTGCGATGTTGTACTCTCATTTATTTCTACGATGTTGTACTCTTATTTATTTCTGTGATGTTGTACTCTCATATTTTGATATAATAGTTTCTCTCCTAGGGCAGGATGCTTGTGCATCGCTTTTGAGTTGTTGTAATGGCAGTGTTCATGGTACTTAGATTTCTATACATGACATGGCGTAAGCAGTTTCTGAGGGCAACGACTCTCATTTAACGGCTCTCATCTGTCTCAAGAATTAATTTGAAAACAGATAATCTGTTAACATTGGTCAGCTGACAGTTCTGATCATGAAATTCATTTTATGAATAGAAATTCCCCGTTTTTTGGGGGAAATTTCCCAACGTTTTTCTGGTGGCTTCACGAGCTTGAATCCGAGCAAAAATTTGTGATACTGAACGCAAAAGTCTCACACACGCTCGGCAACTCACAGAACCTTCATAATTATCATGGTTCGCATGTCACCTAATAGAATAGAATATGGCAACAGGAACGAGCGGTTTGGTCCATTCTTGGGCTGCTACTCAAGTCCCATGCCGACTAGGGTAGAAGCATCAATCACGTTAATATCTAATATTTTCAAACACAACAGGGATGAGAAAATCTTATAATGCATCCCGATTTAAAAACTCAATACTTATGTTTTAAAGTACATATATTCAGAAGATTCATTTTATCTTTGTAAAATTATCGAACTCCTGGACTGCTGGACGGCTTGACATAGTGCCTGTTAGCTTGTCTTTCTCTTGATCTTCCTCTCTGACGGCAAATATTGATTTCAATGAACTGTTCTTTACTCAAAAAATAGTTTTAAAATTTTTCTATGGTTGTATTAGCAGAAACGATTTAGAAAAACCTGAAGTAACTGCAAGGCCTCATTGGCAGTACACGTTTGATGTAGATTATATTATATGAATCAGGAGCAAACATTACTTTCTTCACGGTCTGATTGTTATTGTTGCTTATTATAACTTACGGCTGTATATATCGCTATCTGCTTCACTAATTTAGTTCATAAAACTTCCGTTAATTTTACCGATTCATTAGTACGTAACCGCAAAACCTGTACGTACAATGTGACTCAGAGCAATCAAGTTTTCGGCGCGCACCAGCGGGAAATGAAACGTTTCAAATTTTCTGTTTCTACAGGAAAAAAAGTGGATCAATCAGACTGTAGAACGGACGGAGCTGGTCTTGAAAAGATATTGGAGCAGGTCTTGCAAACATTGTGTGGGCTGTGGCGGGTGCTGGCTGCAGCGTTAGCCAATCAACTCCAGTTACGAAGCAGACCGCAGACCTCCGCAACCCGCTTAGTTAGTCATTGTGCTGAAAATCTCTCCATACTCGTATTATTATTATGATAATGTACTTTAACATAATTAAATTTTGTCCCTACGCACATAATGAAATAAGATGTATGTAAGAAGTAGAGTAAATTATTTCCCACTAATGCTCATTTTGTACCAGTCACGTTAATCATGTTCAAAAATTAGAGTGGCACACACTTTTTGATTTTTTTATTATTTGTTTGCAGTGTAGTTTTCGCGTGCTTCAATTCAATTGTGTTACCCAGTCTTCAAAAGTCCGGTCATAATACTTAATTGTTCATGTTCCTTTATTGTACAATTAAAATTATTTTCTTTGAGACATGCCTGAGTGTATTCTGACGCTTGTACGTCTTTTCTCTCTGTCAACTGTACTTCAAAGTTTTTTTTTCAACTTTTTCAGATGCATCAAATTAAAACACTTCTTTTGTCTCACGACTTCTACGAGAGGAACGAGAACGAGTCCAGCGCTACGTTTACCACGACTGCCCTTATAAACAGCGTCCTCCAGGTTAGTTGGCGATGATTGTCACCATTGCTAATGTCTTCCATTCATGAAAATTCGTAATATTTCATCTGTAATTTAAGACTTGCATGTCACTGTTCTAAAGAATGAGCTATTTAGCAGCTTAAAAAACTTCTTGGGAAGACATTTTTCGATGATAAAATATTGAATTAACGTAGAAGTTTCGTCTTCTACGTGAAAGTGTTCTGGATTAACGTGCAAGTTATTTGTCACAGGTTGGAGGGGTTTCTTTAGAAACTTCGATGCATCTTCACTTTTGCGAGCGATTGAAAGCAGTCCTTGATGACGCAATCAAAGGGCAGCAAATGCATTCTGAAATTGAGACTGGTAAGACATGCTTTGGTATGCTGCATGCCCACCCGTAGCACCGGGATCTCTATTTAACATAGCATGCTTGATATAACAATAACCCTAAGTGGCCTGCTGTGCTGTAGGGTTAGTGGCTAGTGGATTTAAGTATTTTTATTCTTTGTGTTCACAGCGTTATTCATTTCGTTTGGGAGTAAATTTACGCAAATATAAAGGCATTAAAAAAAGGAGCCATAATAAAAACCCCATCCTTGCAGCAGACGTCGATTGCTAAAATTTGAAAAACGTCATTCTATCTAAATCAAACTTTTAGATGAATTAAAGCAGTAATATTATAAATAATCTTCACTGTTAAACATTAAACTAGTTTCCTCACTCTGTCATTTTTCTAAATGACGAAAAAAGTTTGAATTTTGCTTAAATATGTTCCGGAAGAAAATCAAAATGCAAACTGTTGCACATTAAGAGCACTATCTTCATAAGACACCTAAATTATCCTGACGTACTTGTTTCGAAGAACCTATATGATTTAACATTTGTCTTATAAATTCCGACTATTACAGTGCGGAATACAGCACTTCTTCTTCACATGCTGTACATATGTGTTTTACGAGATACTTCATTAACCGTATTCTCTTTTATTCTCTCCGCCTGCAGCTATAAAATCGTTTAGGTCAACAGACACGCCTGAATTTATAGTGTACGAGGCCCATCAAAGTCAGTGGGTGCACTGGGCACAACACGCCCCCTGTGTGACACACTCCAGTAGGAGTCCTCTGAAGCGACATCTGCTACCGGAGGAGCAGTTCTCCGCTGCTCACGGAGGCATCAAACCCTCAGACAAACCAAAGCCATCAACCAGGAAAAATGAACCCGTAACCCAGATTTCCCAAACGTCTGATGGAGAAATAGCTGCAGACATCCCTCCCCAGCCGAGAGGGAAGGTACTGCTACAGGAGGACGCCCCCCAGCTCGTTGAGTTCACAGAATATGTGTCTTCTAAGAGACTCGAGTGGCTTCTGCCTGTCTTTTTACAGGTATGCCTTCTATCCATTCATATACACTGCATTTGTATTACCATTTGTTCCTTTTATTTCCTGGGACTTTGGTTTTGAATCATATTTGTAATTTCTTTGAAATATTTGTTAGAGCATACTAAAAAAAATTTATACCTGCTCGTTGTTCTTGACATGATTGATATCTGACAAATTCAGTATTATTTCAGGTGAAAATATTTAATTATTTCAGGTATTTCTAAATTTTTTGCCCTAAAGTCTATGCATACGTTTATTTTATACCCTCTAGTAACCACAATGACAGTTTTGTATACAGACGTTAGGACGCATCATATTTGTATTTTTTGTAGTAATTCACATCCTGCCTTTCAGTAACATTGGAGCTCTCCTTATCTTTCAATCTCATCTAACACTATACCAATGTTAAAGTATGTTACTCAGTTTCTTCCTTAGTTTCTTCCTCAAACACAATCTTCTTTCATTTTCACTGATTGCATTTTGAAGCTCTGAATAGTTTTCACTGTACCCAATATGACACTTCCGACCCTTCCTCATTTTTGTTTTCACTTTTATCATCTTCTAACACCGTTCACCAGGAGAATTTCAAAATTCAGCATATTCTACTTTCTCAAAACACTTTCATCTCTCGTATCTTCAAAATTTTCTGCAAACACAAAACATTAACAGTTCCTATTTCCATCTGCTCTAGCGTTACGCCCCTGTTGTGTTTCTTTCATTAGATCTGAGTGAATCACAACAGTGCATGAATCTCAATACCGTCCTGATAGACAGTCTCCTGACCGCGCTTCTAGCTCGTAAGCTTTTGCAGACTCAAAATACTCAAATTGCTCGTTGTGTGACGGATGTTTTACATTATTTTCTGAACTCGCCGTTGTTGCAAACCACTTCCTCCCACTATTTCTTATTTGACGCATTTCTACTCTACCCTTTTTCAGGCATAATTGTTCTGTTTCGGTGTTCTAAACTCGGACCTGTGCTCACACATACCTAAAACGCGACACACTTTGGAAACATGTGATAAATAAGTTTACTTCTTTTTCTCTATTCACAGAGGTCGGCTGCACTAGTCATGATACAAGGCTCTCAAGCATCGGGAAAATACTCCACGTTAATGCGAGTTTTAAGACAAACGAGAATGGTAAGTTAAAATTCTGATACTCCTTTCAAGAGCGTTACCTCACGTAGTATTTTTTTATCTTTTGATGGTTTTTTTGGACATTAGTTTGAAATATTTTTGACACGGACAAACTTTATTAAACCTACCGATATTTTTGTGCATCTTATCACTATACTTCAAATTTCTTTGTATTTTGAGCGTACAGGAGAGAATTATTGCGTGCTTCTTGATTGCATGAGTTTTGTTATATCTGTGTAGATACTGCGTGTTTTCTACGGTATAACCTGAGTGTTTTTTGTTGTTAACGTTCGGTGATATTTGTCCCCTGAAGATTATTTTCCACCTATATTCGTATATTCTGTATGCGCCACAAAGGACACCAGCAGCAGAGCCCTACGATTCAGGGGCTCGGAGGGCTCAAGGTGTGTGGCTGAGGGTTGGTGCATTTCAGCTCCATGAATGTTCTGACTCTTCACACTCCCCATATTTATGCAGACACTGTGCCCAACTATGCTTTTATTTCTTTATTCATTCCCGTTTCAAGTGAGGCGCTCACCTAGCATCTTTGGCACTTGAGTTTGAGTGTTACAATAGGACTTGAAGAAATAGGGAGACTCTGGCCAGCTGACCTGAACAATTCACTCATCCAAATAGCTTCTGTTCTGCGTTTAGGATATGATGCATGAATGAAAGGTCAAATGTGTATTTAAGCTACACAAATAGGTAATCAGAGTCACTTAAATAAAAGCGTAAATAAGTCTAGAAGGCAAATCAAATGACCACACGCACGTTTCCTTTTATTACTTGGGCTTGTGATTACAACTATCTGAACTATTTACATAAGTGAATCAGATAGAGATTTTAAGCTCTTCACTGGCCGTCACTTCAACTCGCATAACTTTCCAAAGCTCAAAAACAAAAGCAAACGGACCTTCCCACTCTGCCCTTCCTCAATTCTAAAATACACTTGACACACACGCCCACCAACTCAACATTCTACCTTCACGCATTCTACTCTCAGGGGTACCATCAATCGTCAGCACGACGCTAAGCCCCAATTGGCTTTAATCTTTGTACGCGAAGTCCAAATCAGCTTTCTGACTTTATACTACTGACTCCAGACATGTAGCAACATCAACTATGAGCCCCTATTTTTCTATACACTATCCAAAGCCCTGCAAGATCATAAAAATAACATCTTCGTATTGACTCGAAGAATAACCCCCCATTACCAAAATGATATGCGCAACGCATCCTTTTATTTGCATATCATTTTGCATCTTCTCTTCTATCCCTTTCCATTTCCCATTTTCTCTTCTGGCACATCCTAAGCCAGACTCTCCTTCACATCTTTTCTTCCCGTCCCAACCACCACGATTTGACAGGTCTACTGATCAAGACTGCTGACTCAAGATGCACTCAGACCGAATGTTTTGAGGAACATGAACTTCAATCTAGAGTAGCCACCACCGCTTTTATCTCCGTTGATTTTATTTATACTGTTTCAAAAGTGTCAGATATTTGAGAACGCCCACTAAGTCAGTGAACAGTGGAAATAATTGTGGTGAGAGAATAATATTAATAAGTGTACCCTGAAGGCCGTGTTGACCGTGAGAGGCACTCCATGCATGACGGCAGAGCAGCTGCAGCTACTGCTGGTGCAGGTGCTCCCTAGGCCTAAACTGGGGCTCCTGTGCCCTACTCTACCTCTCGTGCTCGTCGTCAGGAGGCTCCACCTCGTACAGGTAGGTCTTGTGCGTTCAAAACCGGACCCAAAAAAATTGTCAATTTTTCATTGACCTTCATTTATTCCAGGTTGAATATCTGATGATAACTTGTCCTCAGTTACTGAAAGAATTTTGTGTTAGTCATTAAAAAAGTTTCTCTCTCCCTGTTTTTGTCATTTTAAACAAATATCTGAAGTTGGTCTTTGAAGAAGTTTCATTTCTTTCCAAGAAGGAAAATTGTTCGGATAATTGTTAACGCTTTTGGGTTAAGTTTTAAAGAATTTAATGACTCACTATTAGTTTTATTGCCTAAAAACTGCATTCGATTTTTATCATAAATTTGTGATTCTAGTTTGGTACAGATGTATATGGTATGATTTACCATTATCCTAACTATCAAAAATGTTTTATATCACGGTTTGATCGATGATCACGATTTGAAGTTTTTTGTTTGTATTGGTTCTCTTTTTTTCGCTATAGTTTTTTCAGTTTTGTTCAGCCTGAAATAAGTATATGAAACATTTCACTCTTCAACGAAATGCTAGAAAGCTCTCTTCAAAATTTGCAATCACTCTATACTTCAACTTCTTTTTGAAGGAATGTTAAATGTATTTACCAAAAGAGTTGCCTCTTTATATCGAGTCTTTTTTTAACAACATTGAGTACATTCGATATTAGTTTTGAAATTGATCCTTTTCAAAGGCGACGTCAGACCTTATGTAGGATCACTCTTTTTCATGAAACTCTAAAAATATGAGACATAAATTGAGCTTCTGTTAATTTTCTTTAATTATTACATTCCATAGGATCCAAAGGGAGAATCCAAAGAAATATTTGACTACTAAGCCTAAAGTATTTTACATTTGCTTTTTCTCAACGGCACTTCACAAACAACGCGTTTCTCACGCTGTCGTGTTGCAGCAATTTCAGTCCGTCAAAGAAGAGTTTTGCAACTCCATTGACAGGATACGGTCATGGTGACTGATCACTGCTTTGTTTACTTGAGAGATTTTATTCCCGTCATAAGTGTTCTTCACAACCCACTGTAATGTCAGTAGCATTGGTGATGGGAATTTGTGTCTCCCATATATAGCGACGTAGCAGTTTCTATAAGAAGGATAACTCGTCACTGAGATGATCACCAGCTTGTTGCCCTCACATAATTTCGATAAGTTAAGTGACAGCGGCTACAATCATGTCTCTGTATTGTACGCACGAGCGAAGACCTAGTTTCATTATTAGAGAATAATCGCAACTTTCTGCCTAGAAGCAGGACAATGGACTTGTGTCTAAATTAGCGTAAGTTCTATTTTATTGTTGGTCTGGATGTTTTTTGCTCCCTTGCTTGTGTTTTTTGCTCACGTGGGGCGGCCAGTTTTTATTTAAAGCTCCCTGTGATGGTTTTTACGCTGTGCATTCACTGCTCTCACCAGTAGTTCTTCTTTTTCAAATGACAGAGTCACTACAAATTAAATCACTTCAATAAAAATATCATCATAGCACTGTATAAAATGTTTTCCTCTAAGTCGAAAAAAATTGATAAGTTCATTTGAGCAGCGAATGCTATTTTGACATTTAATAGCCTGTAAACTGTTTTGTAGTGGCCTAGTTATTATACATAAAATGTTATCGATTTTTTGGCTTCATTATCACAGTTTGTAAATAATAATCAGCTGAATAATTTAGAAGCCTTCTAAAAATAGGAGCTTTATTTCTGATTGCAGATCACATAGGACTACATTTCCTTTAGTTTTGATCTATTTTTACCTACGTAAGAAGCACCAACTGACTTGCTGCTGGTTCTCGAGGTAATTCATGACTTGATGAAGACTGATGACATAATGACCACTGCAAGAATCATCAAGAGATTGTGCAACTTGTTGCAGAGAGAATGCGTGGGGGTCTTGGAGAGCGTGGCGTCAGATGGAGGCTTCTTCCATCCCCATGCGCCTCATCATTGGTATCGAGTTGAAAACATCAGTAAGACACAAAATATGTGTTTATTAAAACTCTATAGTCAATGATTCACCTGTGGGATGATTGCTTGATTGCATTCCATTGAGACAACAACCTTGCTTTGTGTTGTATTTCCCCACTCTTCGAACCGTAATTTGGCGCATCAGGTGTTGTAATTTGCGAAACATACTTAATTGAGATATAGCATAATATATTTATGAGTTGATGTCACTGGTTTAGATTGTTTCCCGATCATCCATTTTAACACAAAATTTAAACGTTTATATTATCATTGAGTTTTCATATCTAGCTCATGAGCGCTATTGATCATTCGATGTTGTTATTCAGTGTTCATTGTTCATAGAGTTTAATTTATGCATCGTTTAACAATAATTAATAATTTTAGTGTCTTATTTAGAGTCTTACTGTGACCCCTTAAGATCTTAGTCAACTTTCTCATATTCTTGCTGTTGCTCAGAAATAAGAACCTATTTACAGATGCTGCTCTTCACGTATTGAATATTACTTAGAAGTTCATTCTAACAAAGCAACATTTATTATCATGCAGAATTCATATTTGCAGAAGCAATTCCTAAAAGTAACTTTCAAAACTGGATTGTTTCATGGCTGAAATTTTGTCGATTGTTTTGATGATGATGGAGCGAAAACAATTTGACTCGTCGTACAGGTAATTTTTCTCTAGCCCGAATATGTTTGGGAAGTTTGAGGGTTCGTGCGTAGTGTTGCTGTGCCTGCACCTCAGTAAACCCGCTCCTAAACTATGTAAGCCCATACCTCATCATTTTGAGTGCCACACAATTTAAGTTGTGTAGTTTTCATGGAACAGTTCTGTTCCTTTATCATGCAAGTGTACTTCACAGCAAGTTATTTTTGATATGTTGTGAGAATATATTATTCGTTGATGCTCCTTAGTGAATAGATTTGATTTTGAGTGAAATGTGTCCTAATTCCTAGCCCCCAATATTCCATAAGTCTACCCTTGTATTACATCAAATGGTACAGGTGCGAAAACAAAACTTTACATCAATCTTGAACGAAAAATTTCTGTCATGGTAGTTCTCAGTCATTCCAAAACCAATACGAAATTTTCCTACTGCAATAAAGGTAAGAATTACCTGCGGAGAGCTTCCTTCATACGAGTGACGATGATAGTGTCCTATTTTGAGCAGAGTCAATCTAACGCGTATTATAACTCTTGTGTTTGCAATGATTCACGAATTCGCAATTGCACAGAGGTGGTAGCTACATGGAGCACAAACCCCCTACCCACGCGCGGTTGCCCGCCCCTGCGCCTGTGCAGCCAATGGGACGTGTTGTTCCTCCAGCCTCCAGACCGCAGTGACCTGAGTACGCTACTTTCCCGATCTTACGGCCCCCACGTCACGCATCCTGAGAAGGTGGCTGAAGTCACTCTCCTCATCATTCAGGTTGGTAAAAATGCTCTTCCATTGGTAAAAGTTTCTGTAAAAATACTCTTCCCATTGTCAAAGTTTCCAGGATAAATACCTACTCTTCTTGTTCGTGGTTTTTAGTGAAAGTACTCTTCTCATTGGTAGAAATTTTCTATTAAAATACGTTTCTCATTGGTAAATGTTTACAGAGAAAGTACTTTTCCCCATGGTGAAAGTTTGAATCCAAAGTACTTTTCCAACTGGTAGAAGTTTTCGGTGAAAAGGCTTTTCCCATTGGTAAAAGTATCCATTGGTTTCCCTTACAAACGTGAACTCATACTACAACCTAGACTACCAGGTTCATTGTAGGGCCACAAACGATAGCACCCAAAAAATAACTGTGAGAACGTGTGTCATTTGTTTTACAAACAAGTCAACGAGTATGTTCAGATTTGAATAATTTTTATTACACATAGAAAATACTGTAAAGAAACGCATTGAGGAAATTTATGAATTGCCTGCAATTTTTGATAGATTGCGAATTCTTCCCAAACAAACAGCCAGTTATGAATTGCCTTGTTTTATCAAAATGTGTGTAAATTAGGCACGGTTAGTGGGGGAAATGAAATTTCAGCGTAAGCTGAAAATATAAACAGTTCTTTTGAAATTTTATGTCAATTCACATCACACTTCACTTGTTCCAGACTCTGACGGAAGTTTACGAGCTGAACAGCCTCCCGTTCATGCATGCTGAACTGCACACGAAGGCGTTGAGTGCCGCCAACACCTTTCTCTCCTTGATCAATGTCCTGCGTCTGTCTGAGCCCCGTAAATTCTTACTTGGTGGAGTTAAAGTTGTTTTTCCTGCTATGTAATTGTTTGTTGGTATGTTCATGAAACATAGTGGCTAGCGGCATATACGAACTTCTCAGTTATAGGTACAGCATATGTTCGTAATGTGTTAGCACCTATTTTCTTTAGTTGTGAAACATCCTAAACATAACTGAGCATATTTAGAAGGCATACAACATGCGAAGGAAGAAGAGGATAACGAGTTGTGAGATTTGCTTTTAGATTGTCAACAACGTTAAGTTAACACCATTTTACGTAACATGAACCTGGACTTTTTTAAGAAACAAATTTCACATGGATAATAAGTTCATAGGCTAATTTGTACGAGTATAACTAATTCATTTGAGCAATGACGTGTTTTGTTTCAAATACTATGACTTAGGACAAGTTAAAAGCATCGACCAAAACCGACATGAGCGTGACTGCTTACGTTGACATGCTGCGAGGGTAGGAAGACGTGCAGTTAACTTTGACTCGAATATTCGAAGCCTATAACTCTACGCACGTGAAAATGGTCTAAATGTTTCTACCCAATATTCATACTTGCCCACGAAATAAATACATTTTTTGAGTTCGCTACCAAAATGAAGTGGACATCGCACGAATCTTAAGCCTACTAAGATATTTTCACAGTCCTGTGTTCTTAGTAACCACAACACGTGTAGCTATGCTGCATCACAGCGAAGATAAAATGAATGTAATTAGAAGGACTTTAAATCTCGGATATCCTATGGTGTGTTAGGCATTAGGTGTCATCCACTGGAAAAGCAGTGCGCCACTGTGTGTGTTCTATTGAGTAACGTAACACCCAGTCCCAACTACGCACGTCGATATAGCCATTTGACAGTGTACTGGAAGTACTGGTAGAAAGAATTCGAAAGAACAATGGAGAAACCATCACTTGGGAATAATACAAGTTTTTACTGTCATGAAATTACCACAACTCTGCTCCTTTTTTCTAACTCGTTAATGATAAGAAATATTTTACAGCTTCATTATTTAAATTAGGTCTCAGATTTTGCTTTTTGGGCAGCGAATGAAATTCATTCGTCAATTAACTTCACGCCAATGTTAAACCAGGCACTCCTGTACATTGTTATCGACTGTGAAACTGAAGTTACTTCTGCAATGAAGTTGTACTCATTACAATAGTACCATTCTATTAGTACTAATTCTATTCGCTTCCCTCTACTCGCTGAGGTTCAATGAGTAGTCCAAGCGAGAAATTCTGAAAGCTTATGGAGGTGAAAATAAATTGCGTATAAAATAGACTACTGCTCATTCATACTATTAACTTTTATACATGCCAACATTGCCACTAGAAGCAGCCAAATCAACTCTTGTAAATTATTCTTAATATTTGGTGGCTAGAGCAAATTACTCTGAGTTGTACTACGGATTGCTAGCAAAGTAGACAATACTTTGTCCTTTTGTCCTGAAGGTTGAATCAATTTCTGTCCTTCGATGCAGGTACGCCGAGTTCTTTCGCGCTGCATGTCTGGCTGCATAGTCTTCTTTGCTTGTTCTACTTCCCAGCTCCTACGTTCCAGGTACAAAAGCTCTTCTTCTGTTGTGACATCATGAATGTTACATTGAACACAAATAATGATGCTGTAAGGTATTAATTGTTGCTTCAGTTCCCAAAAATATGTAATGCCAGACTCCTACACTCGCTTAGAAGCTGATATTTATAGCTTGATCAGATCACTAAAGCAGTAGTACGGTACGTAGTTATGTTATTGTCTCTTTGATGCCAGGCCTGGATACTTGAATAATTATAATTACTCCAATTGCTCTTAAATTACTACTCGATACGGAGAAAGGCAAAAAAATTCGGGTATAAACCAGTGTCTGGAGCATCTAAACGTTGTTTGTTTGTGTCCAGTGAAGGTTGGTGACTGCATCGAAGTCGCACTATTTGAAATTTGTTTCAATTTGATAGTTGCGTTTCAGTATTACAAATGCAGGGGATTAGTCATCCAGTAGATTGTTTCCATTGCACTGAGACGAGTATCAGCTGTTAATTCTACAGGTCTTTGCTGAAGCATTCTTACCCAGAACAAGTTTTCACTAACAAGTAATAGAATGGCTTTAAATACAACGATTTGAATTGCTATTTCTAAAACTTGAAAAAACTGGAGTAAATTTTGATCAAGAGGCCATAATTTGCAGTAAGACATGGTGACACAATGAAGCAATTAATTGTTATTTTATTTTTGGCCTCAGCTTTACATAGATCATGTATTGCATGTTGACTGCATTGTTTTATTGGATAACAAGACTTTCCGAATAGTTAATTTGATAATAGTTATAAACATCAAAAAGTTACAAGTAAAACGTGAAGTTACTTATATTATTTTCGAGTTTCTATCCTGTAAAATATATTTTAACTTATAGAGTTCGCTTTATAATCATAAAATATAATTTGTTGTTCTAAATAGATATATTACATGAACCACCATTGATCAGGTAATACTCATGACTCTGATCTGTTCATTTACTTATTGTTTGCTGATTAATCGAGATTTTTTTCAATGGATGTTACTACTAGGTTTACTTTTTTCAGCTGAAAGCCTCCGTATGGCGGATTGTTATGCAGAAAACTCTCGACTCTGACTTAGATTTTGATCCTCCACTGAATGATCCTACACTGGATGATCCCCCTTTGTTGACGTGGACCACTAAAATGTCATCCTCTCCTGATTCTCAATTGTACAAGCTCAGTGAATCGACTCGCTTGGATCAAGAACACGTACTCTCGACTCCAAATGCACCTTCAAATAAACTAGTTGGCTCAATTCCTCTTGTAGACAGCGTGAGCGATGGAACTTCACCTTTAGATAAATCCTTTGATGCTGAAACAATAATTAAAACATCTCAATCAGCTCTTAAAGTAGCTACGCCTGAACTTGTAACTTCGACTGCCGCTGTGGCATCACGTGTGCCTATGAAACTGAGTGATTCTACACGTCTGTCTGCCACCTTAGCTCTTCTTTCTGCCTCAGCGAAGGCAAAACCTGTTCCTGCAGAAACAAATGAAACCACAGGGCTGACACCAACATCTAGTTCCGTAACGTCTGCTGGTCACACATCAGTATCAGCTGTCAGCTGTTCGTCTTCTACTGCCGTAACTTGCTGTGAGATAACCAGTTTTTCTTCCCAATTACGGGACTCTGTCGCAGTGCCACCCATTATCACTACATCTGAGTGTGCAACAAGTGCCAAGAAAGTACTGTGGAAAAATTTTACCTCTTGTCACGTCTTAACCATGAATGGTTTCAGGGAAACGTTAAAGGTGAGAATGAAGCCTGTAGATCATTTCTTGTTCATTACGTATGGTTCTGTCGCAGGTATAGAGTAGAATAAATATTTTTAATTGCTGATGAGAATTGAGAGATGAACTCGACATCTTGGTTTGAGGCCCAATGGCCTCCATCAAGCTCAGATCTCAACCCAATAGATGTTAGAGGCGGATTTTTCTAGAAAACAATGCTTTACTTATACTAAAACTCTCTGATCAGTTTCGACCAATAGCGTAGCTAGAGATAGCTCAATAGCATTGGGAAATGTCTTGATGTAAATCATAAATATTTTTTGCTCAAAATTATTTGTACTGTGTAACGAAAAATTATCATTCTAGACTTGAAAAAGAAAACTGGTTGACCATGAGTGAATTCATTTATCAATTCCCTATTAATACTAGGCAGTAATTTAAATTTATGCATGGCGTGTGTTTTGCGACCGTTTTATGTTTACAGATATTTTTAATAGTTTTTAAAATAAATTCGAGGTAATTAACTTGAATAGGGTATTTACACTCGGTATTAAACTTTTGAGTCACCTTATATGTAACGTATATTGTGTTTACTCTCGGTCATAGTTCCCTAGACTATGGTCTAGTCGTTTAATTAGGAAGACATGTTCGTGCAGTATAGACATGGCTCCTTTGTCGATTATTTTGAAATTGAGGTAAAGACATAAAGATAGACTTACTCATTTGACGTAAAGATAGGCAAACCTGTGCAATTTTAAAGTCGGAATCTAGTATTGTTAGGTTTTTTGTACCCGTCGCTCGCATACTATATCTAGTATGTTTATTTTACACTATTAATTGTGTCAACGAGTATTTCTTTGCAGCAATCGAAAAATACAACCACGGTCCCTGGCCTTGACTGGTATGCTGAGCTGCTGGCAAGTATTTTGCTACCGGGTCTACACTCTGTCGGCCCTTGTTCGTGGGAGAGAGACCTCCAACCACAGGTGACCTCGAGTTTCCTGCCGCAATCTTCAGCTCTTTTGAACCAACGAACAACGCAACACATGTGCTCTTGTTTTACCAACGAAGCGGGAAATAACTATAAGAGCATTTTTAAAAACAGGATTTCCGGATTTCTCGAAGCTTGTAATGATGCAGTTGAATTGACGGAAGACTCTGCCATCATTTGTCCGCATCATCCTCAGAAACGACCGAGAGATCCTTGCATTTTCTTGGTAGAAGGTGAAAATTTGGATGGCCTTCAGTCTCTCCGTTTGATGTGCAAACGACTAGGTTGGTATTCAGAGACCAGGTTCTCAAATTGAGTGTTACTTAGTAGATAAAGGAATATGTCACTAAATCTGTATGTGAAATACTTTTTTATCATTTCAAATGTTTTCTTATCTAGATAATGTAATTACATGAATTTAGGAGACACTGATTAAACATTAAATATTAATTTAGTGTTTTCTGTTAGTGCCTGCAACCGTGTATACATATAATGCCATTGTAGAATAGCCTCCCAATCCCTCAATTGCTCAATAAAAGTTACTGCTTCTAATATTATAAAATCAACATATTTTTTTACATCATTAATTTCTCAGACTTGAAGTTATCCCACATGTTTTTACTTTTTAATAAAATAATTTATTCGTGTGCTCATGCCATAGCTGAGAAAATCATACAAGTAAAAATGCACGCAAGCTTTCGACTTGGGCCTATGGTCATGTTTTCCAGTTTTCGTTCGTACGCCAGTCAATTTTACAACTCAAATTTTACGGTTTCAGGTTTATGTTTGTTGGAACCATGCGACCTTCAGTCCTTGAAAAATATTCTACTGCATCTCATCAATCAAAAACGTCGACATTTCTGTCTTAATGAATCAGACTTTGCATTTCTCGGACGTAAAAGAGTAGAACTCTTTGATTCGTCAGAAGATTATGAAGAGAACGAAGTTTCTTCGGAATTGCTTTCTGCCTCTGACCAGCAGTATAAGGAGCACTTACTCGAGCACCATCAAGACGTGAGGTGTGCGGATACTGAAGGCACTGTAATAATTGATGCTAAAAGAGTGCCTTGTGATGTTGCTTTCAAGCTTCACCTTAAAGCGGGCTATCCCTTCATTTACATGCCGGAGAACTGGTTCCACAGTTCAGGTGAGTGCTTCCCTCTGAGTTCATGAATGCAATTTCACTGCAATATAACGTACGTTTTCCAAGGGGAAGAAAGAAACTTTTATAGAAATTGACTATACAATGCAATGTAGGTATAATTTTTGACTATTGTTTTACTTGTTACATAAGTCGTTTAACAAAATTGCTTTGAAATTTTTATTTTATTTTGGCATATACACTTCAACAAATGAGCGTAGTCTTAACATTAGTATGTGGGTTGTCAATAGGTGTACAACAAAGCGTGCAAATTCTTACTTTCAATTGACATACTACAGGGATTTCAAATACCCACATATATGCCCCTGCGAGCTTGAAACTTGTTCATGAACAACATACGCACGGGAGTAATTACAGCTAGTGAGGCATGTTCGCAACATCCAAGGCCTATTAGATAGGAAGTCATCGTTGAAATGCTTCTCTTTAGGGTAAGCTTAATGAACGTCAGCGATATCTGAAGTTTGTGTGAAGGCCTAAAATTTCAGTAAAAGTGAAACGTTACAGCGAAAAGTGTTTCCATTAGACTTCAGATATCTACTTTAAAATTAATACATGCGACTCAGTGTCATGAGACAGTGAAACATAAGATAAATGTTAAAAACTGGAGCTGATTACGTAATTAATATTTATTTACCTTTATTTAAGCTTGAATTGGCGAACTATGGGTCCCAAAAAAAATCGGGACAAAATTTATTTCCTAGATCCTGATGAGGCTAAAATTTGGTTTAAGTATTGACTTCGGCTAGAAGACGAAAAATTGACCTCTTGTAATTCTTGTACGGATGCTGGTTTACAAATTGCCTGTTGTTTTGAGTTCATCAATTGTCTTGTTAACATCGTCAACGAATGTACAATACGTCGGATTCCCAAAAATCGGTTTTTGTAGTTCATTGCCAAATTATTATTTTCTCAACTTATTAGTATCGTCTGTCGTAAAGTAAATTGTCAACTTGTCTTGTCTAACAGAAATACGGACACTCGTCGTCAACTTCTGCAGCGCTTTCGAAATGAATTCTTGGTATGTACCCTTCATTTTCTTTCAAAGAAGATAGTTTCACATTATGCCCTTGGTATCACTGATGGCCCTTTTGTTAATTTTTTTCTTACTGTATACCTGTTATCAACACTCTTGTGCACGCATTGCAGTCGCTGGATATATTTTACTGTTGCAATTTATTCCCTATTCTTCACAAGCTGTCCATTGGAAACCCGAATTCCTCCCAATTTTTCTCAATCTATTGATTGGAGACGCGATTTCTTCCTATTCTTCACAAGCTATCTATTTGGAAAACAATTTCCTTCCTGGTCTTCACGAGCTGTTAACCGGTGACGCAATCTCACTTTTATTTTTCAAGAGCTTTTAATTACTGATCAGTTCCCATTGCGTATTTCCTAAGCTGGCCAGCCGATGGAGCTGCCGTGCATCCGTTAGTGGTGGTGGGTCTGTGCTCTGTGCATTCACTGGAGGTCCTGTACTCGAGTCTTGGTGACACCGTGCAGAGTGGCAGGGTTCTAGTGCTCCCACAGATAACTCGTGACTTACACAGGGACTATGCAATGCTTCTACTGCAACAGGTCAGCTCCAAGCCTGTTGTGTTATATGCACGTGTTCACGTTGGAAGCGAGATCGTTCTAAATATGCATGTTCTGCCACGTTAAGCATTTATCTCTTCATTGTGAGTAATTAAAAAAATTTTTAATCGAGAAACTATTTTCGACACATCAATGGTTCACCTCTATTTCATTTAATTTCAAATGATCGATCTTGATTCCATCATTCCGTGAGCGTCCTATTATTCTGTAATTTTTATCCTAGCTGCTGGAGCTGCTTGCTTTTGAATTTAATTAAACATATTAAATTTTTTAAGTTGTACGTTTGCAGGGCTTACTTCTAAAGCAAAAGACAAGTCTAATGTTATTTTCGAAAAGTTTTTCACATTGTTTATATGAGCTCTATATTTAAACAAATTTAGGCATTTTACTTTTAAGAGCATTGACATTTATATTTTAAAATTATATCCAAAATAATCACACGAACATCGTGTTTCTAAAACTCCTTTTCCTCACATCTTAGGTTTCTGATGTTGCCCACATGGAAGTGAACATTGAGTCTGCAGCTTCGTTCTTCACTGAAGTACATCTGATGGAAAACAATACATCTGATAAAACCCATGAAATTGTCACGATTTCTAAAACGTGTGCCACAGAATACAACTTAATGAATACACCAGAGCAACCAAAACCTACAAAAAAATCCATACCTTCATCTGGGAGAAATACTGTTGACAAATTAACAGAAGACAAAAACTTAGTTGAAAATATACCTGATGTCAATGTTGGTGCAGCAACAGCGCGTTCCGACAAAATCATTGTGACAAGAAGCGTCTCCTTCCGCGAAGAACACGCTTCCGATGGATCAAAAAATATAAACCTCGTTACTCAAGAAAACGATGTTGTTGATAACCCAAACAAAGTGGTAGGTTCAAGTGCTGACCATGATGGTTCTATAGGGAAAGTTCAGAGCTCATCGGTGGAGGAAAAGACGACTAAAAAGTCAAAGGAAACTACCAAGCAAGATCTGTCCGATGCTTGTGAAGAACTTCCTCAAAGATTTGGCTGCGAAAAAATAGAAGAGGCCATCTGTTATTTTGCAACTATTTTTGATACGAGAAAAGAATCATCTGAAAAGAAGGTTAGTTATTGTACTGTTTTAACTCCTTTAAGCTCCTACTAGTATTGACGTACGTGAGTCACTGCGTAGATGTTTTAATTCTGAAATATTATGCTCTCTAATAAATTTTTGAAGAATATACTAAAATTTGAAAATGCTCAACTTAATAATCATCTTCGAAGAACAAACTTCCAATTCTGATTCTAGTTTCTGATGAAAATAACACTGTTTATAAAACCATAAGATGATTTTCTAGACGATGTTTTTGGTCCCCTCGTATCAATCTTTTTAGATGATGCAGTTGCTGAAAAATTTATTTTCTGCTGTTCATTCTTTCAGAACTATTTGTTGCTCATCTTAGTTGAGTCGTCATTATCGCGTAGCACGCTTGTAATTGTCATTATTCTTATCATTATATTTTGTTATTGTTTCTGTGTCGAATTACACGGTTTACAGTATGTTGTAATAATGCCTTACTGCATTCTATAAGCTAGACATGTATAAGAGTTTTACTTAGTGTACCTGCAGTTATGTTCATGCAGGTTGAGTTTAGGGAATAGTAAACTGACAGACTGTGTCGGTTGATGTTAAAACTATGATAAATGCTTGCAAACTCCATGGATAATTATGTATTGTTTGCAGAAACAAGAACTAGAACAATGCTTGGCTCGTTTGGAGGCACTCAAGGCTTATGAAAACCAACTGAAGTTACAAACAGAAGACCTCCGCAAGAATATTTTGGATGCCTATCAAAACATCACTCAACTTTCTGAGGACCTCACTGCAAGTAAGACCAGGCTCCAAAAGCTGATTTTTGTTCTTGATTTTAACTCGCTGTCGTACTAGGTTGTCTCTACGAATGTCAAAAACAGTACGAATCGGTTTGGGAATCACAGTAGTACATATTATGCTATGATCAACGGTGCATTTCATCGTCGAACTTCTAAGAATCTCTCAGGTGTTTGGAAATAATTGTGATAAATGTAATACTAAGTTTCCTCCTTCTTGAACATCCATCTCATTATTTACGAATGGATTTATTTCGTTCCTTAAAATCTCTCTAGATTTTACCACTTTCGTTTGTCACATAAATTTTCGATGCTGTAGTGAGTTGGCTATTCCCTCTGGTCGGAAACAACTGATGCATGCAACTTTTGACGTTGGTCGGAAACTGTTGGTGCAGAGAGAAAAAAGTTTAAAAATTAACCTCATTGACTATACTTACAATGTATAGTCAAAAAAAGTACAAAGAAAAAATATGAAGAATAGATTTCATGAAAAAATGCACTTTGATTGAAATTTACTCAAACATTAAAGCTGATCTTTGGATCTTTCTAACATATCGTGCAAGACGGTTGTGTGTTCATTTTTTTTTTTGTAATTCGTGCTTTTTACGCCTTCTGTTACTTTTTAGTTTTTTTCTGCTTCGTTGTTCATTTTTCTGTTTCGTTGTTCATTTTTCTGTTTAGTAGAAAATGAAACGATCATACTGTAGCTCCTACTCATTAGGTTGCAGGGTATAGGAGTAGCGTGGAAGAAACGTGTTGGTTGGTTTCCCACTTTGTAACAGTATGGAGTGCTCCACCTTCGCGACTTCAGTCGGATGTGTGCGCCGGACTTCGACGGCAACCTAACGCGAGGCTGCTCTACTGAGCGAACGCTTCTTACGTAGTATTATCCTTTTTCTTGTCTCTCATTGCCCATTTCTTCTTTTCTTTGTCATCTTCTACATGGTTTAGCGATAGGGACCAGTCGGCTTTAATTTCCTATTAACATATACCTAGAAATTACTTGTAGCTGTTGTTTATGTTCTGCAAACAACCTTCTCTTTAAACTAGTCATTACTTTCATGGACTTAAGGGGTTTGTTAATTTTCTATTTTAGCCAAACTCACAATGAAGTAATCCATAAACTGTAATTCTTCATTTTAGTATTTTTGTAGTGTTTTAACAGTGTAAGACATTCGGCGAAATATATTCCTTCCGTGTTATCTTTTTTGCAAGCAAAACGTATTCTAAGACTATAATCAAAGACTCAATTATCCTAAAAACCTCTATTTACAGCTACTAGTGTAATCGGTAACTTTCACGTACGTTGCAGAACGCGCGTCTGTTATTGAATTGGAGCGCCAGGTGACCAAGCTGAGAGAAAGCGAAGAAGCTGCTCAGGCGTCAGTAAACGAGATGGAGGCTGAAGTCAATGAATTTAGAGATGAGCTTCACAACCCACTGGCCGAGGCTCTGAAAGAGCTCGCTAATCTCGACATGTCTCGCATCAAGAAGCTCTTGTTAGTAGGACTTTATCACTGAAAGTAGAACCCGCCGTACTGGCGTCTTCTCTAGGTTTAGTTCTTATTTGCTTTATAAGTACCTTTCGTCACTCTGAACCTGCATGTTATTATGATATGGATAACAACTTTTCTGAATTGTTCGAGGTACATTAAATTTAAAGTTTTCGGTGTGTGAAAAAGTAACATTTTTCATTTTAAGTTAATAAACTGGTAAAAAAAATCGAAATAACTTACGTATGTAAGAATGTATAAATATTATTTTACCTTGGTTTTGTTCTGTATGTCTCTTTTAGTTTTCTTCAATCTAAACTGCGTGGAGAACATACCTCTATGTTGACACCATACATGACCGGTGCTAAAAAATTAATCAAAGGCTTTCATACACGTGCATGCTTCCAGTCATTCATATTTTCTTCTTCTGTAACAGAACTGGTAGTTCGTTACTTAAAAAAACTAACCTCACATTACGAAACAACTCGCATTTAAAAAAATTTCTAGGCAAAACTCACTGGGAGGGTTTTTTTATTGACGTCAAAGTTTATTCCCTTTACATTCCTGTAATAGAACAACTTTATTTTGTCTCATTGCGTACTCCATGTGCTCGTATTTGCCTTCAGGTCGCGGTCCCCCATCGCGGCAATCCAGCTGATGTTCGAGTGCTGCGTGTACCTGCTGGGGTCAAGTGACGTGAGCATGCGTGCTGTACGTCAAGCCACGCACGACCCAGACTTCTGCACCAAGCTCACACTGCTCGACGTCTCTCAACTCTCTCATGAGCGACTGGCCTTCCTCACCCACAGGCTCGATGTGAGGCCTCCTAGTCTCCCTAAACTGAAGGGTGGACAGCACTAGTGGACTACTTGCATTTTTTCCCGTGGTAAATATAATATATTTTCCACGGGAAAAAATGCAAGTAGTCCACTCCCGTGCTGTCGCTAACACAGCGCTGACAGAGGCGATTACAATCCAGTAGTTTACTATATGAAGGGTGGACAGCACTAGTGGAATACTTGCATTTTTTCCCGTGGGAAAAACTGCAGGTAGTCCACTAGTGCTGTCCACCCTTCAACTGATCACTGGCAGGCTTGTAGCATGTAGTAACTCAAAATTGACTACTGCCGTCTTTTAAGTTTTAATCTGTCAAGGCCAGACTGAGAGTGTTTGTTTTAGTTTAGTGTTTTAGTCTGACACACGTAAAATTATTCAAGAGTGCGAATACGAATATTTACATCAATTGGTTGGTGTGTTATGCACATCCGTGTACCATTGACTTTTTATTTTTTATTTTTTTTATTTATGCCAAAAAGCTAGTCCTTCACACAAGTACGGCTGATATAAGTTCCCTTCTTGGGTGTCTCAGGAAAAATAGGGCGCTGAAGAAGATTATTTTTTGAAGTGTTTTGCTGACTTAGCACTTTTTGGGCTTTGAAAAGGTAAATGATTTCCTCTTGGGGAATGTTGAGGCATGCTTTGAAAGTCTGCCTTCTTAAAATACTTTTCACGACTCATCACTCCTATAGCTAACTGTCCACTGCAGAGTCAGCTTCATGTTTGTTGAAAAACCCTGCTTTATTTTACAATTCGTGCCTAGGTTGAACTATTTCTTTTCTTTATCTTTTTCTTTCTTACTGATGGAAGATGCACATGTGCTATGCAACCGGCCTCCTGCACGACTGTCTTTGATGTATTTATTTCATTCTTCATGTTTTATTTCTAGTCTTCAGCTTTACGCTTTTAGGACAGCAATTACCAAAGACCCATTTTATCAATCAGTTTTGCTCTAAACATTTTGGTTACAACAATAAATGACTTAAAAATCTACTTATGGAAGCCCAAGAAACAAGAGTATAGTATATGGATGAAATAGGAAAAAATGAGGATTAGGGCATCGTTATGCGCATGCTAATCATTCACAGAAAACAGGTAACACGCTTTTTCACGGGTAAAACTAAACACGATTAAATTGATTTATTCAATCTCTGAGGCCCTCAAATGGAAAATCCTTCCTAAGGCGGAGACTCGTGATTTCAAGCTAGAGTAGGTGCATTTTTACGAAAGTATATTTAGATCGACCAGGACAATTTTTAGTTTTAAACGTAAATTGAGACTACTGTATATACTTAGCTGAGTTGATCAATTTACCTCGAAGGTCTCTGACATAGTACACATTGATCATTCCTTCACGATTCAGCAAATAAAGATGACGGTGGATCACATGTACCGAGTGAGCGACATCGGTGGGACGCTGTTGTCCTTCCTACAGCACTCCGTGCGCTTCTGGAAACGACACCACGAGGACCTCCGCCCTCGCTATGAGAGGGTACAGACGCTCAAGGAGGCAACCACGCAGGTCTGTGCAAAGTTTGCCAAAAAATTCGTGCGTAAATATCAGGTTTGAATGAGTGTCTGTATCGTACAAATGAAAAAATGACAATGAGGATTGTAGTGCATTGCTAACTCGCATTACAGTAATTAATACATCAACCAGGACCATGAAGGTTCATAAGGCACTGCAGCAGCATGAGGGTGTTAGATACTCAGTAGGTAACGCAAAGGGAACTGTTACATTCCTACCTCCGCACCACATAAGCACAGCACGACACAAACTCCGGACTTCCGTCCCTACGGAACGCTACACGTGTACATGACCATCACCTGAACAAACAAACAAACAATCTTTATTTCCAATCAAGTACACAGTACATAGACATTTAGTACATTGGTTTTTAAATTCTTAAGGTTAACATTCTTAGAGTAAGGATGATGGTGAGCTCCATGCGACGATCCTGGGATGTGTCCATGGGCGATGAGTTGAGGTCTTACCGATAAGTGCGAGCTCACGGCGTGAAACGAGAAACAGCTCGTATTCATTGCCGGGTTTCGAACCCGCACGCAGTCTTTCTGCACAAGTAGAGACCCGATACAGAACACGGGCCGCATACCACTCGACTACGGTGGCTGCGAGAGCTCAATCTCTCTACGATCCAGCTCTTTATTTCAAGAATTGGGCCAGTGTGACAAGGATCATTCAGTCAACAATATGTATAACGTATCTTCAGATACAAGTTCCTAAATCTCATTTGTGTTTAGATTTCCATGCACTCAATGTGGTATTCTTTGGATGAAGTTTTGTTCTCGCTGGTTGAGCGTGTTTGCTTCCTCAACAGATCCACGACAATAGCGTTTAATGTTATTGTAAAGAACCCACTCGTCCCCAGGAATTGTGAAAACGGTATCTGTATTACGTATCATAATGAGAACCCCGCTGTTAAATATATTCTGCAGACAGTTTCTGCGGAACCTATTTTCCGATTACTGAAATTTTTTCAATCATTTTTCAGCTAACGTAGGTTACCTTAAAGTGTTCTGTAGGTGATTTGCATGTGTGGTTCCTACTGATGTTTTTGTAAAATTTTTTTCCCTCATTTCAGCTGAGTCTAGAATTGGGTCTGAAGCAGCGCAGCATCAGGGAGCTGCAGCGCGCCACAGAAGAGCTGGAAGCACGTCGAGCTGAACAGGAGCAACTCAGGACGGAGAAAGAAATGACATTGCTACTCAGCTCTGCACAGCTGCAACGAATCACCCAAGTTCTGCTCCGCTTCCAGACTTTCAGAAACAAGTGCGAGTTTCAAAACTGTTTTCAACAATCAAAATAAAATTTTTTGCTCGTACATTCCGATTTGCGCTGAGCTTAACCGCTCTATTGGGAAACATTATTTTCGCTAATTCATCCAAAAATGTAAGCACGTCAGTATTAGTTCTAGGGTAAATTATCGACTCTCTTTCATACAGTTTATAAAATCTCTAAAACTATCTGGCCTGCCTGTAATTAACTATGTATTTACAGTACAAGGAAACTTAAAATGGAGTGTATATTGACTTCTCGTTGGTAAAAATGAGATTGTTCTTCCTCCGCACACTCAATACATTACACATGAACAATGTTACTCGAAGCTTAAGCCATGATGCCACATGCTGTCTCCTTAAACCTCGGTTACACATCACTCGATATCTGACACTTAAACGATATTACACGAAGTAAACTACGGCACAGCTAAAACTTTATGCCCACTATCGATTACGTATCAGCATATTTTTGCCACTTGACTCGTGTACTACGATCTTGAATTAAAAATCCACATTGCTACGAGTAGAAAACAGACCATGCGTGGTGGTAGATTGTCGTATTTGCTTCGTTGCCAACTTTATCGGAAGTATATATTTTTCTTTCTTTACTTCTGTCTGTATTTTTACCGTACTGTCTTATATTTCACCATAATTGGGTGAATCTACAGTATGTGTTTTTTATGTTAGAAATTTAACAGTGAGTCATTTTTTAGCCTCAGACAAACTTTCACATCTTCCTTTTAAACTATCAAATCAACATGAGAAAATTTCAGTTTAAGTTTTTTTTTTCTAATGGACCTAGAAAAAAATTATATCCATCGTACAAAAAACACGTTTATCTTGGTTTTAGCAACAAATTCTTACTGTGAACCTAACAATCCCTGCAATGCAATGGCTTCTCTTTATATAAATGAAATGAATTATTTCAAGCATCACTTTCTGAAACAAAAATTTCAGCTGCCTCTTGGAGCTGCAATCGTTGCGTACAGCTGAACCGAGGCTGGCAGCTGAGTGCCTGCTGGAGGCAGCTGCCTTCAGTTACCTCAGCTCGCTCCCTCCTCAGGACCGGAGGACACGACAAGGCGCTCATCGCAGCGCCCTCAGGGAACTTGGCGTTAGGACCGGCAGGCGCTGTGCTCTACATCGCCAGGACCTGTGGAATGAAATGAAGTAAGTCTTAATTGCTTTTAGGAGTTAGTCTTGCTTGCCCTTAGGAATTAGTTTTGCTTGCCTTTTGAACTTGGTCTTGCTTGCCTTTTGAACTTGGTCTTGCTTGCCGATCGAAGTTATCCTTGCTTGCCTTTTTCCTCAGCTGGGAACTCTACAAATTGTTTGTTCTTGTGCATGTACAGACTTTTAATAAGTCATTTCCTATTAAAGACATTACTAATTTAACATTCTTTGCTCCGTGTCCTGAGCACTGCGGTGAATACACCGTTGTTATTTGAGAATTGTAACTTAGCGAGTCTGAAGGAAGCAAAATTATTATGAGGGGAAGGAAATCTTTCTAAAAGCTTTCCAAGAAACGCTTTATAGGCAGTGCGGACGCGCTTCTTTTGGATGGCAGTTGTTATGTTATGATATGAATGTCGTCAAGGGAATTTAGCCTGCAAGACAGCGTGTGCTAGAAAAAAGTAAAAATGGCCAACGTTATCAAGTCGTTGATATATATTTATATAAACTCCTTCAGAGGACTACGGATCATGGTTGAGTATATGCGCTGTTTCAAAAGTTAATTTAGGCATAACTGATTTCGAATTTAGAATTGATTCTTAACGGAGGTTTGGGAAAGAAAAATGTTTTTAATGTTTTATGAGGTAGTATGTTTAGTGACAAAATATTTCAGTTGAAAATAATCTAACGGCTTCAAGTAGAAACGTTTGTAAGCTCACAGTTTACATTCATAAATAAGTTTCTCGACGCAGAGTACAGTGATGTTTCGTCGGTCACACCACGAATGATGCATGGAAATAACTCGACATAAGGTACCATGTCACACAGTGTTTGCTACATGATGTTTGCTACACGTTGTTTGCTACACGATGCTTGCTACACGATGTTTGCTACACGATGTTTGCTACACAATGTTTGCTACACGATGTTTGCTACACGATGTTTGCTACACGATGTTTGCTACTCGATGTTTGCTACACGATGTTTGCTACACGATGTTTGCTACACGATGTTTGCTACACGATGTTTGCTACACGATGTTTGCTACACGATGTTTGCTACACGATGTTTGCCACACGATGTTTGCTACACGATGTTTGTTTGCTACTCTGTGTTTGCTACACGAAATTTCTACATGACGTTTAGAGGTGTACATGTTACAGTGTTTGCTACACGGTGTTTAGAAACGTGTATTACTAAATACGAACACTATGATTGTTTGATATACGTTGGCTTAGTCAAAATAAGAATTTAAATGATCATTTTTACGATTATTCATCAGTTTCTTATTCCTTTTTTAAACTGGCTTACTTTCAAACAATAGAAGCGAATGCTCTTAATAAATTTGCAAAAGTCAATATGCTAAAATTTCAGTTATGGTCTATCAAATTGTGATCTTTAAGAAAGTAGGTCTATTTTATGAGTACTCATAGTACATGTATTGCTAAAATGAAGAATTGTATCTTATTATTTTCAGGTTTGAAGTTTCAGAGAAGCCTGTGAATCACATAGTGAAGACTTGGCTGGACTACTCACTCAACACCACTCCCTTCTGGACCATCGTAATCGACCCGCACCAAATGGTCAATTTTGAATACATATCGATGTAACCTAAATTATATTTATGCAGCTTAAAATTCTATTCCTCGGTCCTAATCAAAGCACATTCAAATCATTAGTTCATATGCAGAATATGTCACTGTAGTCGGTTATTTAATGCAATGAATTCTACCATTGGCACATGGAAAAATCTTGGTGAAAATAGAAAATTGCATGTTTGGCTTTTTTTCTTATATTGTTCTTTAGAATCATGACTGCGAAAATCCTCCCTATTTTAATGAATAAATCTTCTTGAGCAATGGGATAATGGAACCTGATACATGAGTCCTCGTAGTTAAAATTTTAGTTTCTGCAATATGTGGAAAAAATATCTTCCGCGTCAACTTCAATACGGACATCGATCCGATGTCTGTTTTTTCAGGAACAAATCTTTTTTATCCTTCCGTTATTATTCCGTGCAGGTATCCTCGTACTTGCCTTCATTTCAATGGACCAGCTTGCCTGCCATTGCTGAGCTTGTGTCGCCTGGAAACCACGACAGCGTCAAGGAACACCCACAGACAGACGAACACAATCTCCTGGTGCGATTGTTTCACCACGAAACGCAAACCTTGCTCTCCCTACTTGAGGAACTGCTCCACAAGCGTCAAGGTTTGAGTTTTCCAGCTTATGCCAAGTCTGAAATTGGTGAAAATTACAGATAGGTATGATAGCGACAATTGTAGATAGGTATAATAACGATAATTGTAGATAGGTATAATGACGACAATTGTAGATAGGTATAATAGCGACAATTGTAGATAGGTATAATAGCGACAATTGTAGATAGGTATAATAACGATAATTGTAGATAGGTATAATAGCGACAATTGTAGATAGGTATAATGGCGACAATTGTAGATAGGTATAATAGCGACAATTGTAGATAGGTATAATAGAGGTTTTTAGTATACCAACACAAATAGAAGATTCTTTTTACTGTGAATATGAAAATAGGAAACTTTAAATGTAACACGAGCATCGTAATAACCTCAATGAACCACACAGGCAAATAGCTGCACTGTGTGAAGGGGCCACTGACATTCTCCTTGTCGTTACAGAAAAAGAGTTACGCAGCGTACCGCAATAATTAAAATCAAATTTTTAAATAGTAACAGTGTTCAAAATTCAAATCCATTGAAACCTTATGAATGATTTAACGTGCTTCACAGCCGTTTTACTTCAACGCAGCTTCAAAAACAAAGCTGCATCGCCGCCTAAAATGGGTTCTGCTCTCATATTCATTGCTAAGGGGAAAATTTGTTCATATCATATAGGTACATATATATTTTACCTCAGTTATTCATACCAATAGTGTTCATGTTTGTAGCTTTAGTAGCACTATTTCTTATCAATAGTTTTGAGAAAGAAATGAAAATATATTTCTTCCTTAAATAATTCAATCTCCATGTTCTTATTTATTACTATAAAGTTTCCTTAGGCGATAGTCAGAAGTGGTTATTATTTGCAAATGGTGTAAATAACTTTGCATACTAAGATAATTTGAGAATTTAATCTGTGTGGGTCTCGGTTTGCTCTCGAGTTAATATTTTGCCTACGGACGGTACTCAAAGCTACCGGCAGTTAGCACAGGGTCAAGTCTGACGTTATTGTCTCTAAACTACGCAATGTGTTTCTTTGTTTCAACATGTTGTGTTAATAAACTATATTTTCCCCCTATGCTCTGGCCTTGCGTTACCTAACCACTGAAAAACCAATGCTGTTACATTTCTTATGAACAACTTAATTGGCTTCATGATTTTTTGTTTTTGTTTTGTTTTTGTACCAAACTAAGCTACTCTTACCATTGCTGATGCTTGTGCCTCACAGGACACCAGCTGCGGCTATGCGCTGTGCTCCAGGACAGCTGCTGCAGCATCGTCTGCCCTCTGTGTAGTTCCGCGCGGGTGCTCAATCTCGCTCTCGAAGACAAGGTATGCTGCATTTTGTGAGGTATGCTGTACTCAACATTTCGATTCAGAAGTTGGGTGAGCACTTTGACTTCACACACCACTCTCTGCAATGTTTTGCTGAGGGTCAGCACGAGGAAATCTAACAAAATTAGGGTTAGCTGTTCTTTTCTGCAGCGCTCTCTGGACTCTAGCATGACATCTATTTGGCTACTCATAACACATTGTACTGGAAAATATTTGAGGGCATTGTTGAAATTTAAAGGCTTTGGACATGTGTAAAAGGGTATCATGGTACGAGATAACTCATTATTTGAAGTACATCGAAAATTTGCGGTATGAAAGTCCCGATCGTATGATATTACTACATTTTTAATGCTTAATTATCTAATCATTCATATTTGAGTCATTTATACAATTAACTGCAACTGATGTTTTGTAGAAGCAATCTCCGGACTACTCTAAGGCTTTTCGTGAAAGAATTCCAGCTTCAGAATTTCTTCATCTTCCCCAGTTACTAGACATCGTTGAGTAGAGAAAAGTAAACCGTTTTTCAGGCCCTTATCCACTCGTGGGTACGCACTCATCTTCACCATGCAGCCGGAAACGAAGACGAGGAGTTATCCCTGTTGTCCGCCGTCCACCAGCATGAAGACTTGGACATCCTGTTCAGGGCCGCCAAAGTGCGCTGTGCCGACACCCTGATGGCCCAAGTGACGCCAGGCGGCTGTGTAGAGGCGGTGGACGCTTTGGATGCCGCTGTGATCGAGCTCGAAGATGTGAGTAATCCTTAGCTATATCCTCTTAGTCCCAGCAGAACACATTACGATACGTGTTATGTGCGTTGATGCTCGTGTAGTTGAGAGTCGGATACAAAGAATTGAAATGTCTTGTCGTTTCTTTCCGTTGTAACATCCCACAATGTATTACACGTTTGTGATATATATAGATGTAAATTTTATGGCCCCTATGAGTTTCACCAGTGCATGCCCTGCGGCTAGATCAATCAACTGAAATAAATCTTTTCTGTACTACTCTGGAATTCACATCTAACAATAAAGCTGGTTTAGGTTTAATTTAATTTCGTCATACGTGATTCTAGAAACTCTCTCCGCTTCGCTACAGGAAAAAATTAAGAAAGAGTTTAAAATGCACACACAATCGATTGGTCAAGATGCTGAAGATGTCTGTATCTTAGCATGACTTGATTTTTATACATTTGTGTTTGGTTTGTTTCCAGAATTAAATTTGAGTTCACTCTTATAAAAGAGGAAGGAAGACCGAGAATTTCACTGTGGATCGCGTTTCGTGGTCTTAAGGAATAATAATTTCTAAGTATTATTATACATAATTTTCTGCCGGTTCTTTTAGATATTACGAATAATAATGTGAACGCATCAGAGTTTGTATTTGTTACTTTTCTTGTCTTGTTTTTGTTAATCATCGTAAACTTTCTTTAAAGAATACTGTTAGTTTATTACTGTGACAGGTTTTGTCAGTTGCCCGTTTCTCGTCCAGTTGTTGTTCTATTTGTTCTTCTACACGTTCACGTATGCGGACGGCTGTGGGGAGGTGCATCATATTGAATACGTTTGTTTAGGTGTGATGAGTTTTAATTCATATTTTTCATAGTGGTACTGCTCAAAATAACTCTTAACTTTAGTTTTCCACTCAAACTCACAGCGTTCGTGTGGCTTTGTATGGATAAATGTTAGCACTTTGCGTTAGCGTGCGCTATATTGAAATATATGATCGTTTCGAACGCTTTTTCTGTATTCAATCAAACTTTTACCGCTGTGATGGATATTATTGTACTTTTTGCGATCAACGTTTTCATATAATTCTTCGTTGCGATTTTTGGTATTGAAACGGTTTCGATTTATATGTTTCGCCCTTGATCTTATGTTTCCCTTAATGCCCTGTGTTTCAACCTTACGCACTCGTACAGCTCAATTTAAATCTGTGTTCTAAGTCCTAATACGCTCCTAATATGCATGACTTCAGTTTCCAGGGATAAACTCATAGTTTACAATTTGCAGTGCCGAAGTAAATTGGGTGCGATGGAAAAGCGACTGGTGGAAGAGACTAAGAAGGTTCACGGTCGATGTGCTCCTGCAGCGGTCACTTTTGTGAGGACGTGGAGGGTCCTGAAGAGAGTACAGCGGTTCCTGTACGCAAGACACTCCTACGTTGTGCCTTCTGTTGTGCCCGACCGTCAGCTCTTTACGGATATCTTTATTGACCATGTGAACAAGCTTAGTGATTACCCCGAACACGGTAATCATTCATTGATAATAATCGATAGATGCTTACATAATAATGTGCAGATTTTCATATTTCTTTTCCTCATAATCGTCTGTGCATTAGTCGTCCGCATTTCCAGACTGTGTGATATTATAAATAGTTGACATTTTTTGTTTCTTTAAATAGTAGGTTCTTCGTACAATACAGTACTTAGCGTAAGTAATTTGAAATTGAGGTTAGTATTATTGAAGGCTTAACCTCCAATCATGCGGTGTCTTTTCAACAGACTCTGTCAGCCGATATCGGAGCGCCGTGTGGTCTGCCATTTGGGAGGCTGTGGAGCCACGTCTTCAACCAACAAGCCACTCAACAACCCTCTGCTGCCTGGCTGTTCTAGCCCTAACAAATATTCTCGATGATGAAGAAACTAATGCGTCAGATTATTTATCTGATTCCATGGCAAATGAAGTTGAAAATCAGCCCACTTCTGTATCACCGCGAGATGATATGGGCGAAGAAGAGTTAATCAAATTGCACGATGGAAGTGACGAAGAGTCACGCCTTTCTGTTGACGAAAATGGAGAAGAGTTTGTTTCCAAACGCTTAAGTAAATTGTTTTGCGATAATCCACTCGATTTTCTTCAACAGCAGTCTAAGGGTTCTATGACTTCAACTGAAGTTCCTAATCTCCACGAACAGGGCGATAAAAAGTTAAAAAGAAGTGCATCGGTTGGACTATCACCTTCATCAAAGAAGCTCACCCGTCTGTCAAAAACTCACTCATCACTTCCACTTGACGGCTCTCCAATCACTGACACCGACAGCCTGCGTCTGTTACATGGCTCAGGCGCAGAAAATGAATTAAAGACGAAATCCTCACGGTCTGCGTCATTTTTCAGTACGTCGTTGACGAACGGGAGAAAATCGTTCAGCTCCCAAGTTCTGGAAGAAGCTCTCGCTGTTATATTAGATGATGGAATACCGTATCACGCCCTAGATTTCGAGCTGTTTTGTTCTAGTACATCTGCTCACAATCGAACTCGTTCACGTCGAGAAGCTGCTTGCCCAAAGGTAACTTAATGTTACTCAGTTTTTTATGAAAATATTTTTTATATTTAGCCCTGTATTTTGCGACGAATTATTGCAAAGCCACACGTTTTGTTTTCGTAGCCCATTATATTCATTCATCCTTCGATTGTACTAGGCTATAGTACGATTGTACTTGGCTATATGAGATGTTTTTTAGTGGAATATTTAATCGTTCAAAAAGAGTATAAAAATTGTCAATTGTAATATCTAAACGATTTTGCATGTGATCTATCGTATTTAGGCCGTAACGCATACTTTCTAGCGACTCGTTAAACTCATGATTTTCCTCTGACAGATCATTGCTTTTTTGCTTTCAAAATCTCCAACGATTTTTGCACTTCGCTCAAGAAGTCAGCTCGAGCGAGAAAATTCGAATATCACTGAACGAAATACACCATTTAAGCCCAGCGATGGTGGAGATCAATTCAGTGAAGTGAGAGGTGATCAAAATCAACTCAACAATGAAAGCCAAGTTTTGCCAGAAGAGGAGGAACTATTGTTTGTGGTCACCCACTGCATGATGGACTATCAAAACTTTGACAGCGTCGACATACAGCAATTGTTTCTTCACCAGCATCATTTAATACAAGTGAGAATTTTTTATACCATTTATAGCTTTCAAATGTAATACGAGATTACTTTATTACAGCATATTTCCTTTCTTACTGTTAAACTTTGAAATAGTGTTATTGTTTCACTTGTTGACGTAACAAGACATAGTAAACTGATCTAGAAAGTTATAATATTGGCAATTTTAAAATACCCAGCTACTTAATTCTTTCGCGTTTTTTAACTTGACTGCCACATTCGCTACACTTTGTCGCATGAACAGGTTACCGAAAACATATTTTCTACGTGTCAACTAAAGCGTTGAAGTTCCTTGGGAAAGTCATGTGGTACGCACACGTTTAGGTGTCTGAACAGGCAGCCCCGAAGTGCACTTGAACGCGAGAAGCATAAGCCACCACTGATTTCAGTTACCTTTCTTTATTTGACTTGTTAAATTATAGTCAAAGTTATGGGTTGTGTTTGTATCAAGTTGAGTATTGTTATTTTTGCCACTTGGATTGTTACATCGTATTGACGGACTGTTACGGTTACTCTCGATTGTTACTAGTTTCTGTGTTACCACCGTCACTAGTCATATGAGTTACCACTTTTACCAGCTCTAAGCTTCCTCTTTCATGAGTTAATGGTTGCCTCCTTCGACAGTTATGGGTTGCTTCTGCTATTTGTTATGGTCTCCTTCACAAGTTATGGATTGCTTCTTCCATTTGTTACGGTCTCCTCCTTCAAAAGTTATGAGTTTCCCAGTCACTTCACCTCGGTCATCTTTTTGGTTTTTGTGTTATCCCTTTTCCTGCAATGATTCGCTATTTAGCGTTTCTATATGATGGCTAATCATTTCTTATCAGTTTTTCATTATAAATAAATCATGAAGTTATTGTTGAGCACTGGTAAAACATTTGCATTGATGAAATAATTTTTTATGTAGGCGAAACAGTTTTTTAATTTATTTCTTAAGTTTTGATAAAATAAGATTTTTTTTAATCTTGAATCGTAAATGTGCTGCAAGCTTAGAATTGATGTTCACAGCTTCCCATATAATATAGGCCACAAAATTGATTAAAAGAAAGAGATGCAGAAAAATGAACGTGAAAAAATGTCAAGGAAATATGCATGAAGAAGGTTTAAAGAATTTGTTCATTTCGTCGTTCTTACACAGGAACTACGCGTGGTGCTGCTGATGCAGATTCTTCAGCACAGACGCCTGCATGAGAGAGTGGCCAAGTTTGCAGCGGCGGTGATGCCCTGCCTCCAGTCCTCCTGCACCTTCCCCAGACATGAGTGAGTGTATCACTGCTACCACAACTGTTACCTGCATCTTTGTGTTGGCGCCTGCATCTTTGTGTTGGCGCCTGCATCTTTGTGTTGGCGCCTGCATCTTTGTGTTGGCACCTGCATCTTTGTGTTGGCACCTGCATCTTTGTGTTGGCGCCTGCATCTTTGTGTTGGCGCCTTCATCTTTGTGTTGGCGCCTTCATCTTTGTGTTGGCGCCTTCATCTTTGTGTTGGCGCCTGCATCTTTGTGTTGGCGCCTGCATTTTTGTGTTGGCGCCTGCATCTTTGTGTTGGCGCCTGCATCTTTGTGTTGGCGCCTGCATCTTTGTGTTGGCGCCTGCATCTTTGAGTTGGCGCCTTCATTTTTGCAGGTCCCATTGATTTGTAAGTGATAATTTGCTCGTTATTCTTCATTAAGTTTTTATTACACTGTAAAGAAGATTTACATTCATGCTTCTCCTTCGCTTTGCAATTCGGGACTCGTACTACTTTGTCTGAATTTGCTATACTGTCTAGGCAAAAGATTATTTCTACCTGTATATTTTGACTGCGTTGTATGTGATTGACTCATCAGTTTATCTCGGTGTCATTTGCTTAGCATTTCCAATAGATATATGCATCTATTTTCCTTCCATTACATATAAAGTTAAGAATCACTGAACTTGAAGGAAAACGCTGGTTAACACGTTGCCTCCGATTGCCTGACTGGTGTAAATCTTCACTTTGTACGCATAGTCACTAGAAGGATCCGAAAAAATTACAGAACCTAACCTAAGTGGTCCACATACGTACCACTTCGGAGTCAACGTGTTAAGCCTTAAATATAAGAATATTAGTGTTCATCCGGTGATAGCATATTATTTCCAAGGGTGTTGTTAACATCTGTTTGACTAGATGTATGCATCGTTAATTTGTTTATTCATATTTTATCTCTAATTTCATGTTATCAATCATTCCACTAAATCAATCATTCTTTTTCAGTCGGTGTTCAATGCTTTTAATTTCTCATCAATCTTAGAACTACCTTAAATTTGTACTAATTAGTAGCCACTCAACTACGCATCCGTTAATTATAGAACATTATTGAACCGTTCAAAAATTTTCGTGCTGCATGATTACAATTCTAAAGCCATCTTTTTTTACTGTTCCGTGTGACGTGCAGCATCGAGAGACTGCTGCAGCGGCGCCAGCGACTGAGATCACACTCTCTGTGTCTTCCCTCGGACGCAGCTCTGGTCGAGGTACGACTGCTTGAGATCCACTTAACCGCCTTAAAGGAGGGGACTGTATAATTCTACTCTTTTAATTATCAGTGAATAGAAATTAATTTAAGTGATTCGATTAGTATCGTGTAATTACTTGGTCGCGTATTGTGTTTGAGTTTTTTGCCGGTTTGCTGAAAGAAGTGGAAGCATTTCACAAGCGTCGCGATTTACGTGGAGTCTTTTACTCGTGGACATGAGACCGTGCTTCACACAAGACTAAGAAGGTCTGGAGCTAACCAATTCACTGGCTTGTAGGTCTGGTGTCCAGACGGTGTGGACGGTGTCGAAATATTGAAGTCTGCTCTACGTTCCCTAGGTCTACCGTACTTCAAGACGTGGTTTGTTTTAGTGCCGGGTGTACGAGACTTTGAGGTAAGTTTCACAATGCTGCTCTTCATACATATGATCATGCTTGGCCTTCCTTTTAGTATTCTTACAGCATATCAAGTTCGAATGAACACAGCATACGATTTATACTCTGGGCAACTTCTTATCAATGTATGTAGAATGTTTAACTCGAAAATTAATAATTCCTAAAAATAATAACTACTATAGAAAAAGTAAAGTATTCATTATAATAAAAATATTAAAATTTTTTATCCAAGTCGCTACTTAAAATAATTTGTTGCTAAACTGCGTTATTTTTTGTCATTTCAACGATCAACATGACCACATTGTGGTTCATTGTTAATATTTATGTATCATTTATAGGCTATAACACTAATACATTTTGAAAATGATTCTCAGCACTGAATAAGAGTATATATTTCGCACTTCCAAAGTACACTTGCCAGTTCATTCATACGAACTTTTTATGGTATGTTTATTTCTAGAGGACATTGGGACGCCTATTGGAGCTGTCTGTGAGCAGAAGCCAGGTTCACGTGGTGCTCATAGACACGCCTCCAACGGTCAGTACAACATCCCACATCCACTCGCGTGACACCGCCGTACGCTACTGCGTGGTATTCGTTAGGAGGAACTAGAGAGTTCCCGTGGAAATTCCACGGCTTAGATTTTACTAATTTGAAATTATTATAAAGACGAATGTATTAGAGGAAAATGACAAATTATTGTGTTTTAAATGAATACATACAGAACTTCCATTCTGTATCTTCTCCATCGATAATGGGGCCTAAATAGTACCTATGGAAATTCCACAATTTAAGAGTGATAAAATTAAGGCTCTATGAAATAAAGTACATTTTTCAGTTTTATCTATGGTACTATAAGAACCTTCCATTCTGTATCTCATCTACCAATAATATGGCCGTGTAGGAAAAGGAGACTAATAACGGGAAAATTTGGCGTATTTTATAGTAATCCAGTGCCTTTGGTATCCACAATACAATGGTTACAGTACATGTATAACCGTTCCTTTAAGTCGATACCTAACATAAGATAGAAAGTTTTTTGAGCATACAGTATTTCGATTTTCGAGCATATATTCCAGAAACTATATTTCTCATCGTAATTCAGGGATGGAATTTCATGGTATTTTCATCTTGTTATTCAGTAGACGAATTTTCTCCTATTTAAATCCGTAAGAGCGTGATAAAGAGACGAACCAACCAAACAACCCGCAAAGCAACCAACCAACTGTGAACTATTATGTTGTGGGATTTGTATACAATTGTTTTTGATCTGTGAAGGCCCGAGTGTACTGTTGTTCAACTGCCGCCATCTCACGTGGTCAAATTTACCTCGTATTCCATCAGATGTAATGGTTGAAGCACTTGGCTCTCATCGCTGGCATAAAATGCACCATATTTTAAAAATTCCTTCAATTGTGCTTATTTTCTTCAGCTATTATGAAAACAGATTAAAGAAACAATTTAAAGTTTTAATTCTCGATGAATTAATTTCCTAAAATAGACATTTTATACAAGACGCTATTGTGTAGACATCGGATTTTGATGATCACTATATTGTAAAATCAAACCTATATTGAATTAACTGTTGAATTCATATGTATTTTACCAAGTTTGTACAGGAAAAGAAAAATTGAAAAAAATTATTATTGTACAAATTGGCTTAGAAGCAAATTAGCGAAATTTCCATGCATGAAGAAACGGTAAAACGTTAAAGAAATATAATTAGTCTCATACCAATAATACACTGAGCAAATCATCTTTTAATTGGGTTACATATTTACCTCTAAGTGCAGCACAACGACTCACCTAATTAAGTGATGACGCTGGATCCAATACACAGCTTCATTTGCTTACCATATTTTCCAAACATCTGAGAGCTTACTATCTGCATCAGATGTTACCTCTGGTGCGAGCTGCTGTACAGAGACTTGATGCAGCCTCCGTGCGCCACGCCAACGTAATCGTCCTTGTAGCTCACACACAGCGAATCCACGGCACTTCTTCTTCAAGTTTATGCCCGCATACAGGTAAGAGGCAACACAGCTATTACATTCAAGATTACTTCAAGAAATATCTTAAAAATACAGGCTCCGGAAATTCTTAAAATATTGCAGAAAGTCAATGAGATCGAGGGTGAGGATTTACCTTTGTTTGTGCATATAATGATCTTTCTCTGGCAATCTAACGCCATCTCAAATTCTCATTTCTTTTGCTCGTATTTTCACTTTTTGATCGTCGATTGCCATTACTTTTGCTTCATGTTTTCTCCATTTTCTGTTTCCATATTTGCGTGCAGTGGTGCTCAGAGAACCTCTTGTACTCTCGCACTATTTGAGAGACCTGGCGTCCGCGCAAGCACCTCCCAAGTCTGACTACTGCAAGATTGACTTCTTGGAGAGCCGCTCAGTTGTATCGAGGAGCCCTCGTCCTGCAGCCCTGCTTAGTGTCTCTGCCACTCTTCATGCGTGCATTCAGGTCATTTACATCCTACTCTTGCATTATGTCAACCCATGTACCTGCCTCCCAATGCATCCATTTCATTTACACTATACTCTTGTATTATGTCAGGCCATATACCTGCTTGTCCAGTGCATCCATTTCATTTACATCCTGCTCTTGCATTATGTCAGCCCATGTACCTGCCTCCCAATGCATCCATTTCATTTACAACATACTCTTGTATAATGTCAGGCCACATACCTGCCTGTCCAGTGCATCCATTTCATTTACACCCATCCGTGTGTTATGTCAGCCCATATACCTGCGTACCCAATGCATCTGGTTACTTATTTCAAGCTCTCCCATTGTGTCAGCCTAGACGCCTGCCTGCTCACAGTAGAGCTGGTGTTCGACTGCATTCGAGCATAGATTTTTAATAATTACCATCTGAATTGTACTTACACAGAGCAAAATATCAACTGAACTCTCAGATGAAGATTGTTTATCTTCAGTTAGAGAATAAGAGACATTGCCTAGCAGAGTTCCCTACGGACAAGTTGAAGAAAATAAATTTGATTGATATGTATTAACTTCTGACTTATCTCTTCAATTATTGTGCACACTTTGTTTCTGAGAGAATTTTTGGTATACACATGTCAGAAAATAATGTAACTAGAATTTGAATAATTCGTAGTATTTTCATTTTGGTACAGTGGTTGGCACGTGAGGAGAAAATAACTACATTTGACACGGACAGCGTTGATCAACTGGTGGGCATTGTAGACTCAGTCTGGAAAATGTATAATGATGACGAAACTGCTTGCAGCTCCCTGGAAGAGTTGTGGTTGCCTCTACTGTCTGTCCTATGGAAAGTAAGTTTTATCGCTAGTGTAGTATACAGCAAATATTTTAGTCAAGTTTCTGTAGAATTGCGTTTTCGACGATTCCTCGTAATTAAATTTCCTTAAACAAGCTTGTGTTTGTGTCACGTACACAAGTATACAAGCGCTACATATTATATTACTCATGCCGATAATTCTTCTTACATTCAGAGGGACGAATGGAAATTAGTGTGTTTTCATGTTTGCCTGTGCAGCTCATCTACCTTCACGCTACCTGTTCAGCTGAAACAAGAATCAAGATCAAAAACTTGCTCCATAGTGTCCGCATGGTCGAGGACTGTGCCTGCAGTGTGGCACACGGTTCCTCAGGCGAGAGAGCTAGGAGACCTCAGCTTCCAAACCGTACCTCAACAGATGCAAACTCCTCCGCATGTGTGGTAGTTGAAGTTCAAATACCTGATCTCGCGACTGCTCCTCTTCAGTTCACAATTCCATTGGATCTCAAAGACATTCACGGTAAGAAGTTTTGTTTTTTCTTGTATGACGAATATTTAGTTTGAGCTCAAAGCTGAAGTTTCTGTATGATTTCATACACATGGAGGAACAAGTCTTTGACGTTTCAGCAATTAAGATTGTATTAAATTTTTAAACAGTTGTTAAACAACACAAGCAATTCTTTTTACAATGAATGAAAACTTTTTTCAGTGAATACGAACGTTTGTTTACTAATTCGCACCAGTAACACCTGGTCAGAAATTTAAAATTCACTTCTACTTAAATTGATGATTTTTGATTATGAATTTGTATGATATATATATTTTTTTAAATTAGCATCCCTGGTTGCCTGTGTCAGTATGCCGACTGTACGAGCGACTCACATGAGACCAGGTGTCTTTAGACCGATTAATTCACCTTTGAAATGATATAAATAACATGAGGAAGTGAGCCTTGCTGGTCTACGCAATGATTTCAGTGCAATTAGGCGAGAGAACTGAGAAGCCTCTGCTGCTGTAAGTAACATACCCCATTATTGAACAGATACCCTTTTGATCTGTCGGGAAAATATTCAATTATATTATTTCTTAAAATTTGTGGCTAGCTGTCGTAAATCAAGGTATTTTAGCTGTGTCGTTTTAACTAAAATTGCTGATATTAAACGCTCGTGTGTGCAGTTTGTAGCGACGCTGCTGAATTCAGTCCTGCATTACCGCCTCACCCTCACAGCACCGAGCTCCCGTCACTCTGTGCAGGTAAACACACGCCTTGTAGCTTTGTTCATTGCGCTGGTACGCAATGCATGTGTTTTTATATACCTCTACTTTGATATCAATATTTGTATAACCAATAGAATGTCGAGACAGAAACATTCCAGAGATCGGAACAGTTGACTTTGTTTCGTTTCAATAAGATGATGACATTAGTTTAACATTAGAAAAAAATGTATCGTGCGCCTTGTATTTCAATTTATTGCATTCCTCTTTGCCTCAAGCTACTGCGTTCTACGGTGCAATGAATTATGGATGGGTTTACCTCATTTATTCAGGTACATTTATTTCGAATCAAATCAGTCAAATTTTCTATCGTTATTCGTTGTAATCTTAACATTCTGTCTGCTGACTATATCTCTCGGTCCCGTGGCCAAGTGTCGTATTCACAGCAAATAAAAATTAAAAATAAATAAACTTTATTCTGATATATCAGAGTACAGTATAAATTCAGTACAAGGAATCGAGTTTTCAAATCTTAAAGCTACCATCTTATTGCTAGTGGTGACAGTGTTTTTGTTAATCCTAATATCACCATAGTAAGTGAATACAGCAATGTAAACGATTATTCTCTTTAGGCACGACTTAGAATTACAAATTACAAGGCACATCTCAAACTGCAACAAAGCGTTAAACAAATTAACTTTGCATGCTGTGAAACACAACGGTACCGAGAGGTACAGCTCGTAGACAAAGGGTTAAACTCTAAATCTTAATCTTGTCTCAAATCTTAGCATCTACAGCATGTACTCGTATTGTGAAGGATGGACAAATAGAATGAAGCTTATGATGAAAAATCAACAACTGTTGAACGTTGTAAGAGTGTCTCTGAAAAATGAACTAATTTTAAAACGAGTGTTTTTACTTTTTATTTTTCATACAGTATCACTTCAATGACTTCTTTCAAGTGTAGTGTTCGTTGTTCCAGTAACATTGACGTCGTCCGCTGCGACACACCTCCTGACTAGGCTAAGGGATGACCTACCTGCTTCTACAGTTACTGTGTCTGGAGAGGCAGCTCAAGACTTTACAGTTCCAGTCAACTTGGTGTGGAGGCAGGAAGCTAAAATTCTAGCGTTCCATTCTCAAAATGCTGTGCAGCAGCTGAACGACATTCTGCAAGTGAGAACGATATTTTCGTGAACACTCGTATTGTGGTTGAATTACTATGTCTTGCCTTCGATGAGAGTACACGTATGTATTTCATGTACTTCACGTCAAAGTCTCTCTGAAGGATTTTTTTACCCTCTACGAGTCATTTAGTGATGGATATATTCCTAAAGTGAGCATTCTTCGTTGTTTTTGAGTCATTTAGGAGGACTGATTTTTGAAATAGATTCTTAAACTAGTTTGTAAGAACAGGAGCAAACAAATTTTAAGAAAGAAATGGACAATTTACTTTACTTGCTTCGCCTCATGGTACTTATCCGAACCATAAATTCGCCATGCAACGAATACCTCGTATAGATTTATAATTTTTCCCTTCTATGCTTCCATTTTTTATATTTTTCCTGTTTTCTTAACACAAGTATTTATCATTTCTAGCAAATGGTAAATGGACTACACTCACCAGTCTCCGCCTTCGTAGATGCAACCAAAGTTGTTGAGGATTTATCCCGTAAGCTTTGCATAGACGTCGGTTACCAACCAATGGACGCTCCCAACGCTTCTGAGCATTCAGATGCAGAAAGACAAGCACCAAGAAGCTGTGGCCGTGCGTGGAAGAGCGTCCTGGCAGAGCAAACGTTGCCTTGCATGCTGCGTCTCATCGAGGGCTCTTACAAGGCTCTAAGATTGTCCAGTGATCAGCTGCAGCATTGGGTCAGTGTCCACGCATTAGTTCTTGTGATTATATGCAAGTGTTGTTGTCTCATTTATTGAATGGAAATGATCATTCTCTGCGAAACACTGATGACAGGGAAAGCAAGGTGACTATCTCATTTTCACCAGAAATACCTGATCTGATACGCCTAATTACCCGATATATGTTCAGTATTTTTTTTAAATTCCTTATTACGTAGTCTTAGATAAAAATTAAAGTGAATTATTTTATTCCTCCTCATTTTCAGGCCACAAGTACCTTTGTACTCCCTAAAGAAAAAGACATTCACATTCATCTTTTAACGAGGCCACTTCGATGGCGTCTTCTCCGACTCGCCGAATATTGTCGTAAAATGCACATCCCACTCTCTTTCGACGACAAAGTGATAGAATGATGTGTCTAAATACTCTTCAATACCGAACAACTTTTATGGCAAAGAAAAAACAAGTTTTTTTAGAACCAAAAGAAATTTTACGCAGCGAGAATGTAAGCAGAAATGTATACTGCAAGACATTGCATAAAAAGTGGGATAATTTAACTCAGATAATGTATTAGTGTTTGGTAGTTCGTGAAATAGTCAGAGAACGTTTGCGTGCGACCTCGATTATAACCTGCCTGCTGATATGGGACGACAACGTGACACAATTCTGAGTTTCCAATAGATCAACCTTCTTTTGCGGTCTGGGACCGAACAGAGAAAAATGTGTACTACAATATGGACCATTGATCTACTTATACATAACTCATGGTCAATGCAATTGGTAGTTTGTAAGACCAGTTGGGTTTTGAAGAAGGCATTGCCTTTGTGAGGTCTCGTAATCTTCATATGTAATAATTATTGATTGATCTACTACTACTAATAATCAATAATTATTGATTGATCTACTATTGACCATTGATCTACTTATACATAACTCATGGTCAATGCAATTGGTAGTTTGTAAGACCAGTTGGGTTTTGAAGAAGGCATTGCCTTTGTGAGGTCTCGTAATCTTCATATGTAATAATTATTCACGGATTTTTGCGGAGTCGATTACTTGACTGTTCTTTTTGGACTTCAATAGTTGATTTACAGAGATACGACAATTGCTTAATCGTGAAACATATGTATGTATATATACATAATTCATATCAAATGCGTACGGAAAAAAATCGTATTTCATTACAAATTACATATCCCATAGTAAATACGATATTTTATCTCGAATAAGAATGGATAGAAACATACAACAGTATTCATATAGGCCTGTTCTCTTCCTACTTTCCTCTTATCGTATCTTTTGTGACACATAAGATCAGCTTCGTAAATGGTGTTCATATTTCTTCCTAGGTTTTCCTTGTTTTATTTGCTTCCACCTCAAATTACAGGCAGAAGGCCTCTTTTCCGTCTGACTGATCTTGTTTGTTCGGACGCTAACACACCTCTAGCTCCTCTCGATGATGCCTCAACTATGATGAACCGGGGAATTCGTTTAGACGACCCTGACTCACAGGAGAAAAGCTTTAGGATGCCACCCTGTTGTATGTTTGAGTGTTAGAGGGAATTAAAGGCCGTTACAAAGACCCCAGCAAACACTGGTCCTCAAATCTAAGTAAGTCTAGGAGTCACACCTTTTAGGTTATACCTTTACTTTTGGAACGCATGTTTGAGCATTACCCACTGAAATACGTTAGAACTGAATTTAAGCAAACCTCTGTTAGAACTGCATTATATTTCAGACTCGCCTACATTCGTTTCTTTATCGCCTCCCACGGAAGAAGTTTGAAACCACACGATACAACGTTATTTTAAGAAATAGCTACTTATACATACGATCAATTTCCTACGCTTTTCGGTTGTAGGAATTTCATGGTTTCTTACCACATAATTATCCCAGCTATTTTTTCTCATCAGCTACTACAGCATCGGAATTGAGTGCAAAACTAATTATGTTAATCACGATATCATTGTGATGACTTTCTGCGCTTTAAGTGGGTAAAAATTGCAATAAGTTCCTTTTTATTGCATTTTGCTTCTGAAATAATTTTAGGTCCTTGTGTTATTTAATTCAGCTGATTAACGACATCAAATCATCTCACTAACGTTTTTAGCTGAGGTATCTTTCATGCATGAAAAGCATGTTTCTGTGACCATACACGTTTGAATCATACAAAAAACCGAAAGTGCTTTTCTCTTGTATCCATGAAAGTTCTTTCATTTCATAATACAGGGTTACAACATATCAACTATTCAATGAGCTGATATTTGACACAGCCAATACAAACAAACAAACAAACAATCTTTATTTCCAATCGAGTACACAGTACATAGACATTAGTACATTGGTTTTTCAAATTCCTAAGGTTAACATTCTACGAGTAAGGGTGATGGTGAGCTCCATGCGACGATCCCGGGAGGTTGATAGGCGTCTTCATGGGCGGGGAGTTGAGTGCTTAGCGGGTTGAGTGCACGGCGCGGCGTACGAGAAACAGCTCGTGTCCATGGCCGGGTTCGAACCCGCGGTCTTTCTACATGAAGCAGAGACCCGGTACAGAACACGGGCCGCAGACCACTCGACCACGGTGGCTGTGGCTGTACACCCATGCTACAGGTTACAGTAAAAAATTACGAATTCAAAGAGTATAGTTAAACACCACAATAGAGAGATGGAATGAAAAAGGAATGCCATTGTGATTAATCTAACTATCATATAAACTATTTTATAAATTATGAAGCGTAGTGCTCTAACTAAAAAGCTTTTAGAGATATTTCGTTTGTTTCGAAAGACTTTCCATTAATACATGTTATCACTATTTTCTGCCACTCTTTCTTGAACAAGTTTATTTTTTGTTAACTAGCAGCCACCGTGGTCGAGTGGTCTGCGGCCCGTGTTCTGTATCGGGTCTCTGCTTCATGTAGAAAGACCGCGGGTTCGAACCCGGCCAAGGACACGAGTTATTTCTCGTACGCCGCGCCGTGCACTCAACCCGCTGAGTACTCAACTCCCCGCCCATGAAGACGCCCATCAACCTCCCGGGATCGTCACATGGAGCTCACCATCACCCTTACTCTTAGAATGTTAACCTTAAGAATTTGAAAAACCAATGTACTAATGTGTATGTACTGTGTACTTGATTGGAAATAAAGATTGTTTGTTTGTTAACGAAGTACAAATTCATAAAAAAATTATCCCGACACGCTAACTAGTTGTTCTTAAACGGATCCGGAACCGTGAGACTAGTGTTTATCTTTCCATACTGTTGATTTGTTTTCAAGCGTTGAGAGTTCACTGGATTAGTTTGAGGTATTGAGCTGCTGTGCTCCGGGTGCTGTCCCTTGAGTTCAGCCGGGGGTGGAGTGTCAGTACACTTTCCAAAAGCGTATTTGAAACCTTTTGGAGGATTTCAGTACGGTACCTTACGGTGGAAAGTGGAAGCTCAACCTACCTGTTGGCTTGGGTCCATGAGCGTAGACTCCAATGAACACGATCTAAAAGAAAACGTAAAGCTGTTCATTGTAATGAAAGGTTAAGATTTTTTATGCCCTTCGTTTCTTATGCAATTTTTAAATGCCATTATTTTAAAATCTTGAAATAGTTTGGGATTAAAAAGTGTTTTTGTTAATGCTAGTGTGTCGAAAGTTAGAGTGAATAATTACATTTTTCCTGTTGATGCTTTCAGATAACTATATTTTATTTAAGTGAACAGAATGACTGACATTCGGTTAGAAGTATCATCTGAAAACTCAATCTTGGAGATACAGTATGATGGACATGAGCTCAGACAGCCGTAAGTATGCATTAAGTAGCATTGTTTCTCATTTAATTTCTGAATCCTTTGAATTTGCTTTAGCTTTCTTTAAATTAAACAATTTTATAATATTCAATTCTATTACTTACCTTAAGTAAATCTTTGTTATAAGATTCTGTGTCATTTTTGTTTTACTTGTGCAAATGTTGACTGCAGATTGACTTCTTGGTTTATTATAAGAATACTGATGAATGGAAACTTTTTTGCAGCCCACTGTCTATGTCAGAGCAGCTGAGCCAGTTTGCTCGTAGAATAGACTTTAGTGCCATTGAGAATGGAGGCATTGATGAGTCTGGCAGCAAGACTGGGGATGATACGGAGTCTATGGAAGATGAGGAGGACGAAGAGAAGCCGTGTCAGCAGCCACATTGGCCTCTTGAAAGTGTACGCAATAAAGTAAGGTGAGATTACTTGCATTGGTTCCTCTGGAATTTCTCTCATCCTAGCAGTTGACTATGTACTGACAGCCACATCTCTGGTTAAAATTTGCATGGTTAATACAACTATTTAGCAGTGTAACATCTGAACTGAATTATTTTTTTAAGATAAACATTTTATAGTGCTCAATCTGTTATTTCTTACTGTAAATGAGTGTAATTTTGTTTGTTTTAGTCAGTGTTTGCCATTTAAACTTACCTGTAATCCACAGGTAAATACAAGAATATATATTTGAAGCTCAGAATATTGCATTTCCAAGTGGTAATGATGAATTATGAATCTTGTTGCATGTTAAATGTAGATACAGTCCTCAACTTACAGGTTTTATTTCAGACTGTTGCTTGCTAGTGTATTTGTTTGTTTGTCCATACTGGGATGTATATGATGTACCAATATAAAAAGTTTTCTGTATGCTCAGAATAACTTTTAAGTACATGGAATAAAGTTTATAATTGAGTGGATGTCCCATGCACAGTGGTGTGATAGATAATCTTACTTTCATAATGTGAGGCATTTAATATTTTTAAATGATTATAAGGACAAAACTTCATAGAACTGGCAAAATCACAAATTTTCTGGAGAGTGCATAACTCTCATTTGAATGAGACTGAGTGGATACATTTAGAGAGAGAGAAAAGGCTGTTGCCTACAATACATGTTACTCTTACAAACTACCTTGAAGACAATCCTTCTGAACTGTCTTTGAACCTGAGCAAAACTTTGTTGGCATGTACCCAAGTTTATAACTCAAATCTTCTCAGGTAAGGGACTATCTGTACTTTATCTAATTTAGCTACACTTGTATGGGAAACTTGACCTTATACAAAAAATTCTCTGGCTGTTATAGTATGATAACAATAGTACAAAATGAACTTCTTCTGATTTCATGTTTTTGTTTAGAAATAATTTTAAATATTTATAAATTGAAGGTATTGGAATCATACTGAGTCAAAATATGTCAATTTAAGAGAATAATACCCATTAGGTCTGATAGTTGTACATGCCCATTCTATTTAAAAATTTGTCAAATGTTCATTATTGAAAGTCATAGAAACTGCAATTGTATAAATATATCATTTTGGAACAGCCATCAATAATATATACCTAAAGAACTTCTGATAAAATTTACAATCTCAAAATTTTTCTTCCTAATGAGTGTTTGTACATGCAGAAATGCCCACACTGAGATCTGCGTGCTACATGACCTGCTGCAGATGGCAAAAGATAAACGCTACCTAGTGCTTGACCCTGTGGCTGCTCCTCAGCACCAACCCAAGCTCTATATTCAGTTTCTCTCCCTCAAAAAGGTAAATTCTACATATATTTATAGGATTGTTAAGAACAAGAACTTTCATCTGCTGCAAGTAGAATAATAACTTTGATGTAGGCTTCTTAGTTCATCTGTGCTCAATAAATTTATGTTGCTTGTGTTGTCTTATGTAGAATTAATGAAAAAACTGTTATGTGTTTTTCCTGCTTCTTGTATTGAATTTATAGAACAGGGTTGATCGGGCAGTTTTTATTTCTTCATGTACGCTTTTTTCTAATTGTTAGCGTTTGTTACACTTGAATTACTGTAGTCAGACATGCTTGGCTGTGAATGCCCTTCATTTTGCTTGCTAATAATTTAATATTGTGGTTTTCTCAATGGATTTTTCTAGTGAAACTGTGACGGTTGTCAAACTAAATACACCAGAAATTAATTTTCCTTTAAATTTCCCACTAAATATTCGAAAAACATTGAAAACTCCTGCGATTATAAATGATTTTTTCATATTTTATAAATTTCTCATTTATTTTTTGTTTATTAATTTCCTAATTATCCTTATATTGATTTATTTTTTAATTTTCAGAGTTTGAGTAACGCGTCAAGCATTTTGATGCAAGGCGCTGAACGCATCCGCTCCTCACAAGCCAGCATCGCGCGGCCGTCCTCGGACTTTCACTTGGATCTGCTACGCCTCCGCAAAAACTGGCGCCTCAAGAAGGTCGCCACTAACATCATCGGTGACCTCTCGTACTCCGCTTGCGGTACCAGCTTCAAGCACGTCAGTACTTGTGCTTTATGACCTCCTTAAGCTTGTGCGTCACACTGCACTCCTTGTTATTCAGTTCTGCTTCTAGCCTCAGGGTTGTTGGATCAATCGGTGTTGTATTGTTCTATGAGAACCCATTGTAAGTAGCCAATGTCTGGAGGCTCAATAAAGGGCTGGGATTTGTTTCTAAAATCAGTAGTTAGTATTTTTGTACTTTAAATGGCTATTTAATCGGAACCAGAATTTTTCAAATAGCATTATCAATGTCGTTCGATAATTGGGAAATTGATTGGCTGTTTTTAATAAACTCCTTAAGAAAAGGAATAAGAACAATGCAACTAAAATAGATGAACTTGCATATCACTTTACTCTTGACTAAAGTTTCCCTGAATTGGTCCATCAGAACAGCTACTTTGAAGTGACCAAAGCTGATGATGACGTTGCTCTAGCTACCCCCCTGTCGTCCCTGCCTGGCTCCACCTCTTCCATCTGCCGCTCCTCCCTCCGTGTGTCCGTGCCCCCAGAGCTCGAGGGCTCTGCGTACATCTTCGTCTGTGTCCGTAAAGGTTAGCTTCAAGTTACGGTTTGCAATTCTTTACGGTGAGCATGGCTCACAATACACCAGTGGCTTGTGGATCTGTCGAGAAAACAATCAAAATATTAATCAAGATTTGGTTTTGATGGACTTATTATGGATTAGTTGTGTTGAATTGTCCGCTTTAGAAGTAGAGATTGCAATTGATATCGTCTACGAGTACCCTTTGTAAAGCTTTAATCTCATATAGAGATGCCCTTATAAGGAGGAAGAAAAATATGTGCCCCTTACAAGTAGGGAAGTACTCTCACAAGTAGAGGGATAAGAGTTAAGAAGAGCAATAAGAGGTTCTCCTCACAAGTATATAAGGAAAAAGAGGCATCTTCAAAAGTAGGAAGAAGAAGAGAGCAATGGAGTCTCGATATGATGTTCATAGAAATTTTTAATGCTATTCAAAAAGCGTAAAAATTATAGTTAAATTAAATTTAATTATAAATTTCGCAAATTTCCTGCACTTTTATAATATATTTATTGATAATTATTCCCCAAGTTAGTGTTCTTTCTTTCTACATTATGCAGAATGATAGTGGACTATTTTTAAAATTTCGTCTACTAGCATTGAGTTCTAGCGTTGTATTTCTAGAAACGCTGTGAAACATATTTTCTTAGAATCAGGCCCTCGGGACGTGTAGACCCTAGTGTTGTGTTCACCTGGATGACGTGTAGACGTAGACCCTGAGGATATTTAGGTACTGGAGAAGTATAGACCCTAGGGTAGTATAGACTCTGGGTGCGGGCAGACGACCGTCATGACGTGTAGTCGTCTGCACTATCTCGCAGACGAAGAAGACTTGTGTTCGGCACAACTCAACATGCTCGATGGCCTGGCCAGCGTGAGTGCCTTGCCCTCCACCTCGTCCTCCAGTGAACACTGGCAACAGAAGCTCGAGAACGCCCAGAATGTTCTCTTCTGTAAAGAGCTGTTCAGTCAACTGGCCAGGGAAGCTGTAGCTCTCAAGATGGACATCCCGCCTCTTGTTGTCGCCAACCAGATCACCGCCACCATCTTCCCTGGTATCCATCTACTTATTGCCTTCTGCCATTCTCACCCTGACAGGTCGGTGCTATGAATGCTTGCCTTGATATTGTATTGTTCTTATTTTTGTAGTCTTTCTGAGATTTGGTTTGTTCATGCTGCATGATTAGCTGTAGTGTGTTCTGCATTTCAGATTTTAAATGAACTTTAGATTTAGGTTTTTTGTTACTAAGCTGGCGATCAATCTCGTTCCTGTTTAACAAATTAACTATGAAAGTTGACCTAAGTTAGTTCAATCAAAATCTTGGCCGTGTATCTCGCAGAAATGTCAAGACTTTAATTTACTAGTGTATATTAGATATTACTTGGTATGTTACTTTCCAGGAGCCAGAGGTATGGAAGTTTTGAGTTGAACTGTATATTAGAGGTTATTCTTCTGTTTTCCTAAGGTAATCTATTCATTTTTACTGTTTCTCATTTATTTTGTTTATTAGACCAGTCCTCCTGGCGCTATTTGTTTCACTTCATTTTAAAGTGTTCGCTCTAGCAAGAGATATTTCATAATTTGTTGAACTCTTTACGGAACTCATTTTACATCATTGCACTTTTGTCAAGCATTCAATTACCATAACACATAAATCAGCATAAAGTTTACCTACGTGTGTGTTGTTGCAGTTCACGCAGCAGGTCTTCACTAACAGCTCCGAACAACGTGCTCAGCAATGGCATTATTAACGGCCTGAGTGGCAGCACGGGCAGCAGTGGCGGTATCACAGCTACTGCAGCTGAGCAGCAGCCGCCACAGTCAGCTGGTTCAGCAGCGCTAGGCAGTGGCGTAGCGTCACTCAAGAACCTTCACGACAAGGTGCTGGAGCATTCACTGCACCAACTCTTCCATAACTTCCTCCGTTCCAGTTCGCCCATGCCCCACCCTGTGTACGCTCCTCTCCACGCACACCCTGTCAGGAGAGTTGCCGGACCTAATGGGCTTGACAGGCAAGAGGTAAGTTCGTGTTATGATATGTTGGATCCATCTTCAACAGAGGCTATTGATGGTATTTACAAGACGAGTTTTCTTAGTAAAATTATGCGCAGAATTCACATTGTCATGAGGATCTGCTCAGAATCAAATACAAAATTCACATTTTTAACAGCAAAGATTGTTTCATTGGTTGAGAAGCCTTGAGCTGAGTTTGCTTTATATACATCATATCATCTACTGCAGTCTGATTTGGCTAGATTTGCTCTTTTTCAAGTCACTCGAGTTACAAGGAGCATATACATGTACATACATACACCAGCGTGGAACATAGACGTGTAGAGCCATCTGGCACTAGGTGGGCCACACTCTGCACAATTACAAGTTCTACAATCACGTGATGTGGTTGAGAACATGTGCCTACTAATCTTCAAATCTCGCTCTGTCTTCCCGTTTCAAGCTCTGTTCCAATTTGGCAGTTAATTTATGAAACTTGAACTGTTAATATGAGAAATTTGAACTTCTAATTTATCAAATTTGAACTGTTAGAAGGGACTATGTTGAGCATTCAATTTATATGAAAATCCAAAAATAAAGATGTATGTAAACGACGGAATTTAAATCCATAGTGTATGTCACAGTAAATTTTAGACCAGTATTTCTCAAAGTTTTTCAATCACTGCCCCCTTAGGTCACTATTTGATTTTCCACCGCCCCCTAATGATTATATTACTGTATATTATACAGTAATATACGCCCCTCATTGAAGGCTTACCCTCCTACCGCCTCCTTGCGTTTCCTCAACGCCTCCAGGGGGGCGGTACGGACCACTTTGAGAAACACAGTTTTAGACCGTAGATCACGCCCAGCCCGTGTAATTTACAGTAAATTTGTATGACTGCTCGGGTATATTTATGATGTTCATGTCTGTGACACGAACTTAGAATAGATACGTATTCAATTACTGTTGTAATCAAGCTAATTCATAGAGGCTGGTTTTCTGTAATCCAATATACTTTGATTTTCTACTTCAACACTTAATGCGTTTCAGGAATATTGTCTGTCAATGAATAAGCTATATTCTCAACCCAATTTTAGGCATCTAACATTGGTAATTTTTTACGCCAATGTGTATGTCTCAATAAAAAATTTCTTACCATTTTCATGAATTGTTTTCATTCGGTGAAGGAATTTGTAGTGTTTCTTCCCCTGCATCTGAGTGACGATGCAAACTTTTCTCTCTGCTCTTTTTATTAATCCTACAATTGAGCAACTAAACCTTAGTTAATCATTAACCTTTGAGCTGTCAAGTCTAAGTCAATTTCCCTCCTCCAGCTGATGCAGACCGTGGTTCACGAGACACTGTTGGAGCAAATCATCAAGGAAGCTCAGCACAACTTCCTGCGTCTGCGCACCATGTACGTCATCGACCAGCTCGCTAAGGAACTAAAAGATCCTCTCATTCTCTCGCACTGGAATCTCTTCAATTCACCCACGCAGTCGTGCGTGCGCATCAACATAGTCACTCAGGTGAGATTGTTGCTCCAAGATTTAGAAATCCTCGTGTATTCATCAATATTAAATAGCTCTAGACACGGTTCGTTTATCTTCATGAGTAGAAAAATTTGATGCATTTGAGAATAATGCGTTCACGCAGAGGTAAAAGAAAAAACTCTGCGTTTTGCTCTGCTCATTGATTTATGACCAAGTTTGAGCCATGTGGCCAACCAACATTATTTTTATGGTCTGGACTCTGTGATCTACACCAGAAATTGTGGTAAAATTCCGCCCGGTAGTTTCATTTAGTCATTTTGAGGACTTGTTTGTTGCAAGGTTTTAACTCATTGCCATACTTCTTCACAGTATATAGTTCATAGGTCTGTTTTATGGTTACGACCCTGTCATCTAAACCAGGGCAACGCGTCCGCTTATCTGTTATATGGTTACGACTCTGTGATCTACAGTACTGTAACCTGCTCCCTGATCTGTTACAGGGTTACGACTCTGTGATCCGCACGACGTTGGTGGTACATGTGTACGAGAGATCACTGCGCTGCGTCTGTCGGGACGGACGCGTCATGACACTCTCTTTCGAGCCCCAGGTGAGGGGCTTGCACCTATGACTAAATATCATGTTTTTTTCATTCAAAACACAACCAGAACAAGCAATGCAACACAATAGACATTAGACGATATGAACGTCATGTTGCTCTGAGACGCAAAAACTCGCACACTTAGCTACAATTTATGAAGCTCTCCAATCATAAGATAGACACTTTTTACCAACCAAGACAACTTGGTAGTAAAACTTCTCGAGCGTCGGTGTTTTAAAGTTAAGTTTCTATGAAATAGTTTGATGCATATGTAGAAAAACATTGTTATAGTTCAAAAATGTCAATTTACTCGTAGTTGTGTCAATGATTTCTCAAAATAATGACACGACTTCGTCTCGTATGAGCTGACTTTCTGCGCGTCCATTTTGAACAGCTGAGCTCCAGTGGCACATCTACGCAGTGTAGAGTTATAGTACTTCATTTATTTCAAAGCAACTGCTAATCAAATAGTATCAATTTTGAAAAGTGTTCATATTCATTCTAATACGCTTTTCAATCTCATTTAGAATAGAATAGAATAGAATAAGGCAATAGGAACGAGCCGTTTGGCCCATTCTTGGTTCAATACCGAAGTCCCATGCCGTCTAAAAGTAAATCCATCAGTCATGCACGTACACCTTAACCACGTAAGTCAATTTAGTCGTGTGCACACATGTCACTCACGCACAGGCGTTTATGTCACGAGCATTTATCTCAATAATACATTAACCTTAAGGAGTTAGGGACATAGTTAGTAGGATGTAGTACTGGGGGGGTTCGTAATCCAAAATTTATCGAGACGATTTTTGAATGTGTTCACAGTGCCAGCAGAAACTATGTTTTCTGGCAGCTGGTTCCAAGTTGCAGCAATTTTAACGGGAAAAAAGTTCATAGCTTGAGATGTCTTGAAGTTTCTCAGTAATAGTTTTTGACTGTTATTTCTGGTTCTTACGTTACCGTCTCTTTCGAAGAGCCCTTCCAGGGTAACATTGTTGAGGCCATTGAGATACTTAAAGGTCTCAATAAGTTGTCCTCGCAGTCTTCTTTGTTCTAGGGATATAAGTTCAAGGCGTTGAAGACGTCTTTCGTAGCTGAGATTGCGAAGTTCTGGAATCATCTTCGTTGCTTTCCGTTGTATTTTTTCCATTTTATTAATCTTTTCCATTTTATTAATATCTTTTCGTAAGGTAGGAGACCAGAGTTGCACTGCATATTCTAAATGAGGCCATTTCCTTTTATTCTATTGTTGACCAATTGGTTTAAAAAGCGGTGAACTAACATGAGTTGGTTTGAAATTTGCCTCATGGGTAGAGTTTTCCTTAAGCAGAAGTAGCATCATAATTTGGACCTGAAAGTGAGTGAACTCAAATGTTTTCTTCTGTCAAACTCGACTCATACACGCCTGTCTCGTGTATTCGGGGTTAAAATATGGGCTTTCTTTAATCCCGGTCTGCAGAGAAGCTATAAAAGACTTCGAGCTAAAAAAAACTCATTAAATATCTATAGAGAAATTATTGAACGTACTACAGTTTCGTCAATTCCACTGTACTCAGTTGTAGTGAGAAAGGAAGTTTTGATTACTCCCAGTACTAGATTTTTATCTGAAAATATTTGATTGCCCCGTGAACAGGAACTGCTGAACTTGCTACGCTGTCAGGTGGCCCAGCACCAGACCGCCGCCGTACAGTCCTTCAGCAAGCTGATGGGATGGGCCGTGAACAGCTCAGAGCCGTGCCTTGGTGTGGGGGCTGCTGAACCACTGGGTAGCGCTTCTGCAGTTGTGCTCACCTCCCCAACTGGTCTGTTTGTCTCATTGATTTCGCTTTTCCACTTGTCTCAAAAGTAGGATTGTTTTTGAATGGTCAATATGTGAGCTTGTAAAAATCTTGATTTATGTATATGTGATATTGTACAAAGGAACGTGGCATTATTTGTAAATGAATACTGATATTTTGCCATGTTTTACAGGGAACAAGCAAATCCTTGTGCGCTCGGGGCCGTGCACAGGCGTGAGTGTGAGCGTGGCCACGGCGCCGCGCAATGACTTTTATCCCTCAGCGGTGGTCCACGAGAGGAGGTGAGGCCTGAGATGCAGGTAGCCTTGTGGTGCACATTCAGCTCATGACAGGGCCTTTCTTTTTTATTTCTTAGAAGAAACTAAAGGATATAGTTAAAGAGACGACGCTAGCTGGATCTTTAATGCGTAGCATTTAGTCTACGATGCGAAAAATGACAAGCACTCACTTCTACTAAAGTGTGTGATCTTGAAATCAAAACCGTGGAAAAAAGAATTCTTTTTGAAACTAATCGGCACTGAAGACGATATTACTGTATTGTTACACAAATATTTCACAAATTTTGTTCCATTCTTATGGAATTAATTTAATATAATCGGATGAAATTTCAGGGAAAATGTTTGAAGAATACATTGTTTCTTGTATTATTTTCTTTGCATGTAAGATTTATATAACCAAGTAAGTTGTCAGTTATTAGCGAAAAAATCATTTGACACGAAAATAATAAAGCAATTAATGCTCAGTTTCCTCCCTTTGTTGGGAAGAAGGACGAAGAAGAATTTGTTACTGATCCATTGTAACACCATCCCTAAGTTGTACACCTGAGCCCTACTAGATGCAAGCTCTACCTTGTGCTAGATGCAGTAGGGACCAGCAGCTTGTATTAGTTCACGCCTACGTAGTGCCAGTGATAGTCTAGCCCTCGCTGGCCCACCAAGTTCTCCAAGTATTTTGGCTTCGTGTGCACATTACTTCAATATCTGCTTCCATGTACCCCTTCTTCAACCTCTAAATTTCAGACACCACCATCCCTGTTTTAAGCAGACACTGGTTATTGATATTTTTTTCAAATAAACTTAATGCTACCATGGAACCAACCTGACAACTCTGTCTAACAGCAATTCTCCTTGGCACAGTCATTAGTTGTTTTACATACAAAATAGTATGAAGTACGTAAAGTCTCCCAATATGGTAGAAATTGACGATGCTTTTCCTAACAGATATTTCACAGACTCGACCTGAAGTCACTAACTGACATAATTTAGACTTGCTGATCAATAGAAGGGAGAAGTTTGGGGGAAGGTCAATTAAAAACTGCGCGTTCACTCCGTGTATAAGATTATTACATGTAATATTTTCGATATAAAATTAAGCTGCGTCACCTTGCAGATGGGACCAACTACCTGGAGCCTGGCAGGAGGTGCGGTTAGACTCAATGGAAGGTCGCAACTTTTTGGCTAAAATCGAGCTGTTGATGGCTGCTCTCACTGCTCAAAATTAGAGGTTTTGATGTTCATCGACTCTGTGTACAAAATGTATATTCGCCGTTGGCGTGTGTAGGTTTTATGCAGAATTTTTTGTTTACGGATTAGAGATCCATTTTGTTATTAAATTTATGCATCCAAAACTCCTGGAAGAGTGCCCTTTGTATACTTTTATTTTTGCTTTTAAGTACTTTGTTTACATTGTGTAATTTAATTTCTACCGCCGTTATTTACTTAGTTTTCCTATTTAATGCATAACAGGGTTTTCTCCTCTCGTCGATAATTTCATGATCACTTTTTCCGACGCTACAAACCGTAAAGTTGTCATCACAGGTTCTAGATGGTTGTTTTCGATTTTGTTATTCTCCTGTTTTTTTCTTTATTCGTGTGGTTCCTTCCTGGTCTGTAGTCAGGTGACGCGTTTTCCTGTATCCAACTCGCATGGAGGGCATCACTCAACTGAGCTAATACGAGCAGGTACAGAACTCTTACTTCTCCACAGCTGCCAAGGTCGGAAGTGGCTTTCTCACTAACGGTCTAATTAACTATTTGAACTCGGTAGGTCAACTGAAAAGTATTTTGTTTTAGTAATATACTCATCTCATACAACGACCACCATCCTGTTATAGGTGCAAGGTGCTATTTTGTTATCCTTTTTTTTGAGAGCTGCCTAAGTTTCATTTTGATGTATTTCCGTGCGAACATACACAATCAATATCTCCTTGTTCAGTAGGATAAGTAAATCAGTACACAATTTATAGTGTATTCTTATCAGTGGCAGATTTACACATTTTCGAATTTGCTACGGTTTGAAAATTGAATGTTTGTTTTGTGGCGCTTCTTTCTTATCGTCGAAGCTGAAGGGGAAAGATAAATGAGTGTCATTTATATACATATAACGCGCACACAGTAGCATTGACCATCAGATAAACATCTTGACCTTTTAGCTGATATCCCGGAGGTATTTATTTGGACCAAGTAATTATCGCTAGTTTACCCCTGCTACAAGAGTGTGACTGTTTCATGTATCGTAAGTCCTTAATAGAATGCACCACACTTGGGTTAGGCTTGTAGTTTTATTCAAGTTAAGTCTAAATTTAACTTCAGATGATTGCGTCAAAAATTTACTGGCCCACTGAACTGTACTAATGTGGATGTGTGGCACTTATTTCTGCAACTCAGGGTTCCTCTCACATCATCCTTCAAAGCTTCGGTTGACTTCGGACAATCATTTGGTCATTTTCATTTTTGATTTCCATACGTTTCTACAAGATGCTGCTCATTCATTCTCTCAATAACTACAAAGCAAATCAACACTGGTATTTTGGCTTCTGACAACTCATCCTACTTTATTATTCCAATATCTTCAGACTGATGATGTAGCTCCCAGCGACTGTTGTCATCCTTCTGTAGTGCAACTTGATGTAGAGGCTCATAGGGACGCTAGATGAGCTTTTTGTTGAGTGGTCAATTTAGGTTCCGACGTTGGAAGGAAGAGAAATCAGCGGCTGTGTCAAGACTCAAGCTCGAAACTTCTGCATAACAAGCAGGAGTCCAACACTTCAGCACTGAAGTACTAGATAACAGTGTAAAGATGCTATGAAGAGGCGTTCGAGTTCATGGGCTTACACCTGTTATCGTACGCGAGTGAAACGGATTGCGAATGAGTGTATTTGTTTGCATTATTTTGTGTGTTGTAAAAGCTGGAACTCAGAAAATGAGATCTAAGGGTTTGGAGATAAGGTGTATAAGTCTTGGTGATAAGATTGGTTGAATGAGTATTTATATGCAACGAAGGATATGCGTCTCAAACGAAAAAAAAAAGAGTAACCGAATTGGAGAGTGTACGTTACTGAAGTATTTCGAGAGTTTTGAGAAAATCGTTAAAAAACGCTTTTGTAAAAGTTTGAAAATTGAATGAGAGGAGAGAGAATTGAAAAGCTGATCGAGAAATAAATAGAAAGAAAGCGAGATAGGAGATATCAATGAAGAATGTGAGATTTTATGCAGAGCTCCTTTAGTTGTGAGAACTCGTGTGAATATTATTTGATGCTACTTCAATTAAAGCCTGGTCTTTTACCTTATCTCCGTGTGTCAAAAAGTGCGTGGAGTATTTTCGCTGGAACGTCATGTAGTCAATTAGAGCTGTCATACCCATCTGCAGATGCTCCATTGAGAAAAGAGTGCAATTTGAAGGTCAGACCATGCGTTAATTACGGCCTTCTCATCCCGCTGATGTGTAGGACGCATAAAATGAGTATTGAGAAAGTTTAGGATAATTTTTGTACAGGTAAATCATAAAACAGAAGTTTCGTATTTGGACCCCATTTTTATTCAAATAGAAAGCAATCCACCATTTCAACCTTTATTTCATTTTATTTTTTAGTGTTATTCTGTTTTACTTTTTACCTAGTTAAGTTTTATCAGTAATCAGTCATCTTGTCATCAGTCATCAATTTTCCTTTTTCGGTATATCTCGGATGTTAAACATCCAATTCAGTTGAATGTAATGATGTCAAATCTAATCTGTACCTAAAGAAAATATTTTCGCTTATCACCTAAAATGAGTATAATATCTACCACGTCAGAATTAATATGTATCACCAACGATTACCTCTTAAGTCATCACTGAAATAGCGAAGTTTCATTTGTTTCCCCATGTATATTATTTAACGTTCATGTATAACGTGATGTGAATGTTTATGTATACCCGTAGGTACTGCTGTTCTATCATCTACGATACTATGCATAGAATACCTACCACTTAAGGATTTTATGATAAGGCATTTTTAAAAACCAATGATGTTACATTTCTTATGTACCAACTTTATTGGAAATATACGTTTTTGTTTTTGTTTGTTTTGTACATGTAGTAGCCTGGGTTGTAAACGATTATGGGAAAAAAATATTTTCAAAAGCTACAATTTAAAATGTTTCATTCAGTCGTTCATGTTTTTTAAACATATAATATCACATATGCTTCGTTTGTACTCAACTGGTGATCAAGGTAACAAATCTCCATTTGCAAACGATAGTTGTGTCATTACCAATGCCACCTCACAGGCGATGTTTTGGCACTCTGTTGACAAACTCTCGATGTGGAGGTTGCTAGCCACAGAGATTTTCCTCTACATTTTTTGAAAATCTTGAAGCTTGCATGTGTTATGTAATAGAAAGTTGTATGGTCACACTAGTTAGTGTTTATTTTACACTTCCGTGAAATGCTTCGACGTTCGGTTGTTATGGAGGATGTTTTCTATATTAACAAATAATGTTTTGTAAATACTTCGTTATTCTAATCAGTTATACAAAGTAAATATGTTGTGAAATGGAATAATAGTATTCTAATATATCTGGTTTTTGCAACACATACTGAGAAACAAAGGGAAGTTTGTACATATGTCTATGAAGTTTTATTTCTTCCTCTGAAAAAGATGCAGCATTTGCTAACATTCTCCAATTGTAACGTCAGATAATTTTTAAATTGTGTTCACTATATGCACTTGAAATCAGTTTTTTGTCTTATATTTGTGTCAAATGATAATTTATGTATGAAATTTAAATAGTGGCCTAATATATTCTATTGTTAATTTTATACTGTTGAGAAATGTAAAATAAATTATTAAAAAACTATTTAATTTATGAGTAAGCTCCAGCTCATAGGTTTTCAATTAAACTTTTGATTATAAACTCATTATATATTGATTGGTAGATAAAGACTAGGAAGAAATGAACTATTTAATGAATTTGTTTCATTTTTATATTATCTGTCTTTTCTTAGTGTAGACTTCAGATTAGAACAATAATTCTTACTTGCCTAACCCCTTGTGTTGGGGATACTAGTCATTGGCATTCAAATTTTAACTTTTTAGAAAAGTTTTGGGTCTTGAATACAAAACAAAATGAGCTCATTACATAAAATGGCTGTAGTTGCTGAGGTAATTATATCTCAAAGTTTTTGTGAAGTATAAGTTTGGTCAAAACATGAATAGGTTCTGAAAGTAGCAGTCTTGAGAATATACCTGACTGTTGGAAATGTTCTTATATTTTTGTCCATTGCTTGCTGAATATGATGCCATGAGAGAAAAATGACTACTGTATATTTTTCTAAGTGAGTTCTAATTTTTACTTAGAACTATTAAAATAAAGTAATCCTATAACTCACAAAATACTGCAAAATCAATATAAAGAACTAAAATCTTGTGTTTGATTAGGTGCATTAAAATCAGTATAGGTAAAGGAAAAAATAGTCTTCTGTAATTATGTTAACAAGATTCCTAATTGGCATTGACCATTGTGTTCTGGCCATTATAATGTTGTGGGCATGTTACAGTTGTGTATCACTTGCTAGAGCATGATAGAATATGATCACATTGCTTGGGTCTTGGCTAATTCATTGCCAGGTTTGGTAGTTAATAAGATTCCAAAATTTGAGAAAAATATTCCAAGGGTTTTTAGAATAAATGTAAATTCCTGACCAAAATATACTGGAGCCTGGAAACAATATTTTTCAAATCATTACCAAGCAAATAAATATTCTATTCTTCTTTAACTTCTATGGCACAGCATAACAGCAGATAGGTAAAAGGTTTAGTCAAACTGCTGTATTTTGCACATTGAAGTATTCATTATAAAAAAATTTGTTCAGAACAATTTTGATTGTATTTCTTATGTAAGGAACTTTTCTTTTTGGTCATAGATGTCAAGAAATATTTATGTGGTTCTTCCTTTACAACTGAATTCTTGCTTGCTTGAGCTGATGTTAATTCTAGTTTCCTAGCACTGAGAGTGCAGTATTTTTTGGCATAATTGAACTGTGACCTAGGAGTAGCATAGAGTAGTTTTCTGTGAATAAAATATTCAGCCAATTTAATTATGTGGCTTTGAAATGTTTTACTAATAATGAATTGGATTTTGTTCCTATTTAGATAGTGAAGTAAATTGTAAAACTATCTGATGTTTTGTTCAGAACTTTGCTATAATGACTGACATGATGGCTGCAATAAGGAATTCTTCAGACCACTGGCAAGACAGCTACCACAGGTATTCTATCTGTATTGTACATGAGATCTTTCTGCCACTATAATGATAAACCAAATTATAAAAGCATGATCAATCAATATCAACAGCTAAATGTTCATTGTATTGTTCTCATTGTAACTACTAAGATCTTTATTTTTAAATGATACTAAACATTCTATAGGAAGCGACTTGCATTGTGTTATTTTTAGATCCTTTGTAGTAGTTCATAGTTCATGGGAAATAATATTCAGTATCAGATTTTTGAGTTCTAGCTCTTGTTGAAGCATCACAACACAAGTAATTCTCCTTCAAAAATATATGAGAAGAAGAGAATTTGTCTTTTTTGTGAGATTGACCTGTACTGTTAAGTGCAATGTTCAAAAGCAAAAGTGCTAGATCTTGTGTAATTTAATTACTTGTGGCATTATCACTTACAAACTGATACAATTTCACCTAAGAATTATTGTATTTTGATACAAGAATTTTTTCTACACGAGCCCTTTTTTATTTGAACTGTGAGAAATTTTTCAGACTGTCCGAGGCTCACCGCCGTCTGCAGCGTGTCAACCAAGGACTGGAGGACAAGCTCCTGAGACTTGCTGATCGCACCCACAGTGAGAAGTCAACTCTCACAGAGCAAGCAGACAAACTCTCCACTGCTCTCACTACTGCTGCCTCTGCCATACACAGACTCAAAGGAGAAAAGGTTACCTCCTTGGCCATATGAAAAATTTCTTCTTCATTAACATAATAAATTAATAGGTGCATTGTTTGCAAATTGGAATTTTATTTTCAGCAATACATAGAGAGCAAGAGAGTAGTCCTTTGTGCTGATAAAACAAATTAGAAGTTAAAACCAAAGCAGAATTGCTACTATTATTAGTTTTTGTTTTGGCTGTACACCACCTAGCACCTTCACAAAGCTCATACTCTGTGGCTGCTGTGTGGATTTGTGCTAGGAATGCTTAGTTCTATGAACTGTAAACAGCTTTCTCTAGTACATATATAACTGAAGAACCTCAGTTTTACTGCTACAAAAACCAATACCAACTTTTGTTTCCTTTTACTCATTTCCTATTGCTCATTTAAGGTTGATTTTAAGTTTCATGCACTATTCATTTTGCCCATGGCTAGATATGTTGTATTATTTCAGGAGCTCTTTAAAAGAAAGTTGTGTACTGGATGTATTTATATCTTGATCTTTTGTTTTACTCTAGTATTTACTGTGACTCAATCTAAGGGCCAAATGGTTTTATTAGGAATGGATGTAGGCTCTTCAATGGGCAGTTCTGATGGTTTAAGATGAAGCATTGAGTTGTTAATTAGAATTCATTATTACAGGAGCGTTTGCAGCATGACCTCAACATCGCTATTCAACTCTTGCAGTGCAATTCTTCACAGTATGGCAAGCACAAAATTGACTCGGTAAGTGCTGTGCAGCAGCTGCTATTCCTTTCATGTGTTGTTGGTGCTGTTCCTTTTAGCTTTGTTGTGTGAGAAAGCCAGCTCTGTGTTAGGAGATTAGTACAGTATAATAGAATAGAATGAGGCTATAAGTACGAGCCTTTTGGTCCATTGTGGGGTCGGTACCGAAGTCCCATACCGTAATTCTAGCCGCCGATGGTCATACACAAACCGACCATGGCGGCAGCGGGCCTGGAACCCGGGGTCTTCCCGCATCGCAAGCGGGTTCGCTCACAAGTCGACCTAGTATTTGAGTCCAAGGCTTGCTCTCAATGGGATGATACAAATATATCTTTCATCCAGTTCTCAGCGCGCTACTATAGGATAGAGCATGAAAGTTGGAGTATGGATCAGTATGTGGAGCATCTGAGATGACAACTGAAGTCATGGTGGTTAGAGTCTGTTAAACCTTGATAGTTGTGTTTCAGAATTACAGATGTGGGAGAGATTTTATGTGTTCATGTAAACAGTGTGCGTTTTTTCTCAATTAATTTTTGATATTCATCATGGAAACATCACTTATGATGTTATCATGTGCACCTTACATTTAACTGTGAACTTATACTAAAGAAATTTGTAGAGAATGAGTGTAGCATAATAATTGTGTACAGAAGAAATCATGAGATCGAGAGGTAAACTTTCTTGTGTTTATTGCACGTTACGTGTGTCGTTATTATATTTATTATAGCTTGTTATGGGATCAATTTCCTTTGAGTGGTCGGCTTTTGTGTTTTTACATGTTGCTGCTGGACATGAAGCGGTGGAAGAAAACTCTTGCTTGCATTTTATTTCTGACGTGTCCTTCTCTTCAAAAACAGTCATCTTTTAGTCAGTAGAATTGCTGCACATCCCCAAAACTATTTCATCATTTTCTGTATTGGAACAAAAATTTGTTGGACAAACCTTAAGTCTGCCGACTACCTATGGATAAAAGTATGCTAGAAGTTCTGTAAGGAATTAATTTATGAGAGCAAAACGTTTATGCTCATCCTATTGCTGACAGAAACCAGAGCAAAGCTAATTTTACTCGGCATGTGACGTGGTCACTAAAGGACTTACTTCTATTAGATGAAAAAATTTGTGTGTATTCTATTGCTCGCAGAGCCTGGGCAAAAACAGTGTTTTCCTCGATGTGAGGTGACTGGTGCAGTTCATATAAATGCTGTGCTTAAATGAATATCTCCTGATACAGTGTATCACTGCTGAGATAGCTTTTGTTGAGCTGCGGTGGTTGAACTAAGAATATATTAATAATGTGATGTGCTTCACAGTTACCACTGGACATGCAACAGCGGGTGCAGGTGAGGTTGGAGAGCGAGGCTGCCCAGCAGCGAGGTCACAACCCCAGCAACAACCCCACCAAAGCTCCTGACGTCAAGGTCATCAGGGTTCCCATCCCTACCTTCCCTCCCACTGCTATGGTCTACTCTCTCAACAAATGTGACGGTGGGTGTGCGCTCTACTGCTCCACGTGCTTCAACATTACCATTGTTTAGAGCTCTGAAGAGTGAGAAAAGCGCTGAAGTATTTTTGAATGTAATTGACTTCACTTCATTAGGGTATCTTGAACCTCCCAATTTGAGGTGAAAAAAGGCTGATTGAAGTCATTTATCTCTTGTCAGTACACTCTGACACCTGTGCATTGTTGTTCATTGATGTTATGGTGCTGACACAGCAGCACTTCTGGACGTGGTCTTAGTATCTTCCCTCTTATGTTAAGAGTTCTATCGTCCATCACACGTATCTCTGTTTGTATTTTTTACAAAGTCTTCACGAAAAAAAGCCAATAATTTTGTGGTTTGGGGATCCAGTTCCGTTAATTATAATGATAAAATTTGAAAAGGTTCATGAAAGTATCCATTGGCACTGGAACTGTTGTTTCCTCTATTAACCTTGTTCTACATATTTTCTTTGTTATTTGAGTTGTCTGTGTTCGTGAAAGTAGACTTTTTGATGACAGAAGACACACCTGACGAAGAAGAGGTGCAAGAAGCAGAGGATATGGTATCTGCAGCTATCATGGCAGCTGTGCTGGAGGAACGCCAAAAGGAGCAGCGCCACTGCCCGACATGCACGTGCTCCCCTGACGAAGGTTCCCCGCACACCGCCTCCAGCAGCTCGGGAGGCCGGTCTTCTGGAGGAGCAGAGGGTCGTAGTGGTGGTCCTGCAGGGTCAGACACTAACGGCATGAGCCCCTTCTTCAGCAGTGATGGACGCAAGTTTGCTAAAGGCTGCGCCGTGTTGGACGATGAGAGTTCAGCCTCTTCAAGTTACCGTGCGTTAGAAGGAAATGATGTTCTTTATGCTGATTTGGCAAAGAGTGTTGCAAGTAATGCAGGCCATGAAAGTAAAAGAGAAAGTGATTCATTTCAAAGTGAGAGCAACTTATTAGTCAATAATGATAAAAAATCGTCAAATGAATTAAGAACTCCAGCTTCTGCTTCTCTAATTGATTTGCACGACATGATTGGTGACAGTGGTGCAGTCGCAGAAGCCAAAAAACGTGTTCCGAAAGAAAAGGTTAATCTTGTAGACCTGAGTATGCTTCGCATAACTGAACATTTCAACAGCGACACGATGTCGAACATAACCGTGAACAAGTGCATATGTGGACGACCTTATTCAGAGGGAACTAACGTTATTGACGTCGGGACCCAGACTGTGCCTTCCTACATCGGGGAGTCAGGCAAAGTTCGGTCCACTTGCATCTATTGCAAGGGCCACAAAATACGGGACAAGGCTACCAAGGACAGCAAAGTGGCGAGGCCGAAACGAGATGTTGGGAAGATCGTCATGGACAAGGGCAAAGAACGCGATCCCTGCTCATCACCCCACCTGACCCGCAGCTGCAGTGACGGTGAGTCTGTCTCATTGATGAGCAACAGCAGCACCACTGATTCCTCGTGCAGTGGTGACCTCAATACCAACAGTAACGTCAGTGACATCTTCAGTAGCTGCAGCATCTCCTCTTCCATCGCAAACATGAACCTTGCGAACTCTTCCACTCCTGTCAACTGCGCCCTGGATCGCAAGCTAGACTGCGCTCTCAACAGTCCATGCAGCGCTCATGCCTGGAACTGGACTCAGCGAGCCAAGAAGTTGTCGCATGTGGACTCAGGCTCTCCGTCAACTCCGAATTCGTTTGTTTCCAGCAGTTGTGAGAGCGGACTGAGCAGCTCATCATCTCCTCATCATGAAGTAGAGGATGCGTCCATCAAAACAAATGGTTCTTCTTGTAAGAGCCAGGACGTCGTGGCTTTGAAGAAATTCGAATCATCCAGATACAAAACCTCCAAAAGCTTCAGAGAGGTTCACAAACAAACTGCACATCGCCGACTTCAAAGTGCTGAAGATGGATCTTCACAAAGTGAATTCGCTGGAAGTTTGAGAAGTTCAGTGTGTGAAAATCCGGAAATGTGTGCTGACGCACGTAAGACACATTATCTCTGTAAACTAGATGTTTCCACTCAATGCCCTCTCGTGCAGACCGTCAGCACTCAAGCCCAAACCACGACAGTTATGCCAACTGTGGCGAGTGATTCCTCTGTACGAAGTTTTGGTACATCTGCATCTCCAACTCAGCTAAAGAAACCTGTAGAAACTATTCTGGACTCCTCATTGAACGAGTTAGATGATTTGTCTTCTCTAGAGGTGTCGACAGACTTACTTGCTAGATTGACAGGTCATTTTGAGTATTTCAAAGATAATTTACAGGATCTACAAGAGGGAATAAGTGAAGATAGTGGTATATTTTCAAATTCCCCCTTGCTGAACGATAAATCTATACCTTATATACTCGACAACTTGTCTGAGCGTGAGCGTGTGCAGCACTCGGACTTGCAGAGAAGTTTACTTGCTTCACCCTATGGTTCTAATCCCTCAACTACCCTACAGCCTGATCCAAACTTAAGCAACGCGACACATGATAAGCTTGCCATGGATTTATCCTCTAAATTGAACAATGACCTCATAAGTTCTCTGAATAATGACTCTGTTTATCTGAACAGTAACTTGGTTGGTGGTCGCGAGAAAAAGA
>VCRD01001630.1:8158-26395 GCA_006783055.1 Trinorchestia longiramus | reverse complement strand
ATGAGGGACCATAACCTCTCTTAACAGTAACCGACACGAATAACACAACTCAAAGAAAAAAAAGACAAGATACGAAAGATTTCAACCATCCCGTGTGAAAAGAATCTCAGAAAATGTTAGCTCGTTTAACTACTCGCAACTTGTGGTTGGTGCATTATCATGTGTTTGTAAATAACCGCCACAAACAATGAAAGTGATTATCACCTATGTCTTGTTGACATTTCTAGGTGGATTTTATAAGTGACCAGTTAGTGTTGACCGGTGAAAGGTTAATTTCGAAATGAATGCAGTTCTTTACTGCGAATATTTTGTTACGCGTTCAATTCAACGTGTTCATAAGAAGACTGTAAGCATTCTGTTAATTTGAAGTGCCTGTTCTAATTTGGCTGGCACTTGTCCCTTGAGTTTTATCAGGATCCTGTGAGATTTAATTTTGTCACTCGGTAGAATTATCTGACTATGAAAACCTAACAAAAGTGAGGGACGCTATGCTAAATCTGAGCCTAATTTTCACGTCCGCTTGTGCAAATAAAATTTTAGAAAATGATCTTGAATAAATTGAAAATGTATGTTTTTGATGCCAAACCGTCCACAAAGATTTGTTTGTTTGTACACTAAGCTTTCACTTCATGTAGGAAAAGACATTTGGGACTTCAATTACTTTCAAGAAGCCACTTATATTACGAAAGTAAATTATACTTTTCTGATATATTTTCGACTTCAAGACACCGATGACCAAGCGAACTGATAAGGGATCAAATCTCATATGTGATCATAATAAATGCTTAGTGAGTCTGCTACGCTTCCGGCACCAAAGAGTTGACTGAGCCGTTCTGTACGAAACCATGTGGTGCTTTAGTTCATAATTGTATAGGGATGCCTCCTACATTGTAATTTTCTTCATCGTTTTTGTGGTATTGTGACTCCAGTTTATGTCCAAGTTCATTTCAAATGGCCAGACGTGTAATAAAAATTGGTCATTGTGCAACTCGTAGCATTTACTTCAACTCTGTTGTGGAAGCTCTCTATCACTCATTGATATGGAGTTTGAAAGCTAGTCGATTATTTCAAGATTAACACATTTGTAGAATTTTAATGAATCTTTCAGAAATGTAAACGAATTACCTTATGTTACTGCATATTATTGAGTTGTAACGATACCAAGTATTCCTTTCCACTGCTGACCTGTGTTTGATACTCGACAGTTGAAGAGGTCATGGATAATATGACACCTACTCATCACCTCTACCAAACACCGTCTTTCTTGAAGAAAACAGGCATCATCGGAGGGACATCGGACATATTAGGTCTCGAAATTGGCCACTTTTTGCTTTTCGGGAAACTCTGCAGGGTGTCAAAAAATTACCTTGAATATTTGAAAGTTTGAAATTATTTCTGAATGTTCAACACGAGACCCCAAATGACTGCATTTCATAACACGTAGATTTTTTTTTTCTTAATGGAGCAAATTATATTTATTGTTACCAATCTGTTGATGCAAGCTCAAGTTACCGCAAAATCTACCAATTAGTTAATATTACTGCAATGGAACGTGACTATGGAATTCCTGGTAAATTGACGAACCGGTATTACTGTAAACTCGTCAAGTTAAAAGTGTTTGTATACTTACAAGTGTTCATAGTGACATGTGTTCAGCGTACGCTGGTGTTATACTTCTAGATCTGGAAAGTAGCCCATTATAGGCCATGGGATGTGCTCTGTACCTTAGGGATGTGTCCTGTACCGGAGAGGTGTGTTCTCTACCGGAAGGATGTTTTGTACCACAGGGATGTGTTCTGTACCGGAAGGATGTCTTGTACCACAGGGATGTGTCTTGTACCAGGGGGATGTGTCCTGTACCGGAGGGATGTGCTTTGTACAGGAGAAATGTGCTTTGTATCACAGGGATGTGTCCTGTACCGGAGGGATGTGCTCTGTACCAGAGGGATGTGCTCTGTACAGGAGAAATGTGCTTTGTATCACAGGGATGTGTTCTGTACCGGAAGGATGTCTTGTACCGGAGGAATATGTCCTATATCGGAGGGATGTGTTTTGTACCGGAGGGATGTGCTGCGTACTGGAGGGGTGTACTATATACTAGAGATGTGCCGTGTACTGGTGGAATCACCCTACAGTTGAACGGTTACTTGTACTGTACTAGGTACGCGTCTGAAATTTTTGACTGCATAACTCATTGGAGATTTAGTCTGGTTACAGGAATGGGCGTTTTACTTGATTGTCTCAAGTCTGCTGTAAGATAAACCCTTGCTTCACAGCTGAAGTTTACATTAGCATAGTATTATCGCGGTTCGTTTCCGTAGTTCAAGCTCTGAATTCTGGCACAATAATTATTACAATTCATAGGTTATTATTGGCACTCCACGTTCTACTGACTTGTTGACATGCTTTTGCAGCGCTTCCTGTGAGATGTGGCAACCTGTGCTTACGTTTTTTCTATTAACTTCTAGTTCCACTAATGAATTTTGTAAGGCTTGCTTCTACACCTCTTCTTAACTGACATACCTGCTTTTGCTGCTGCTTGTTCATGACATCTCTGAAAACGATCTATTTTATAGTTCGTAGACTGGACCAGTTATACTAAAATTATGATGTTGTCGCAGGAAGATATATTGTTAGGATCTAAACGCAATGACCGGGATCATTGTGTCGTTGAAACACCGCTAGATGAGTTCTGTGTTAGCGTATGTCGAGTGTACAGTATTCCAGTTCCAACCATTGAGACTGATGTCAATTGTGAAGCGTTTTGTCTCAATGTATGCGACGGACAGAATGTCCGTCCTAAATGTACGAATTTCGGAAGGGCGTTTTAGTATTTAGTCGTACTCTGAGGTGGCGTGAGATGAGAATAAATCATTTGCTCTTCCATTCTTTGCCCGAACTAAACAATGGTTTTGAGACTTGCAGAAGACGCGTTTCGCGGGGTCTCATAAAATTTGAGATCCCAGGCAGTGCTATTGGTTTAGTTCGCATCCACTGCATTGGAATACTCGCAATAGTGATAGTTTTGTAAGTAAGACCCTAGCGCTCAATGTGAACAGCCTGTCGACACGCTTATGCGTTTTCTTGGTATCGTACTTGATGTCGAACTGCGAGCTTTCGTATCAATAGTAGCAGACTTCATAGTGTATGCTTTGAATTGAGCTCACTCTGTTCGGTGTGGAATTAAAATCGCTTCCGGGCTAGTAATTAATAGGATCAGTGTAACAGGTTATCTCAGGTTTTCATGATGATCACTTGGTATAAAATTAACTGCCTTCGATGTAAAGCTGGTCACTCTCAGTAAAATATTGATAACAGACCATTAGTTCGTTTTGTATTTGCTACGAGCGTCTGGTTGCTATGTGGTAGTAACAGGACATTATTTCACCTTTTGTGGCTTATTTCTCGGTTTATCGAAGGCGATAGTGACTAGAAGCTATCTACTTTATTGCTGTCTTCAAAATTATTTTCTGTCGATGGTCATGACGCGTCAATAAAAGATTCTATATGTGTGCCCTTACTGAGTAGTTTGTTTCTTTGTTCTTGTATATACAATTTGATTAGCTTATCAGCTTTTGAGAATACACAATTTATTTTCTCATATCTACTTACCCGTTGTTGCTATTTGTTACATGCGTCGATGTATGTTAATGCTGCATCATACAAAATGCTGCATTGTGAAGAGCTCACAACTCAAATCGACCGTGCTACACCAGATGAAGCTGCAGGCTTAGGCAGTGCACAGCTAGTCGTACATGGAATTATAGAAGTAGAAACAAGCGCATCATTTCACTGGCCGCTGTAGCATAATTTACTGTGCAAACTTAAGGAAACACATTCTCGCTTTCCTCGGCTGTAGAAACTAAGAAGGATTTAGGAAGAGCTGTTATAGTGTCAACTGGATCAGGCGGATTCACTTGGTTTAGAAATGATTGTGCCACCTGAAGGATTGAACAAATACCTGCTCATGCAACCCACGAAGACGACTCACACGATGTGGTTAGGGTCAGAAACCATGTTCGAAATTAAAGCATTTGCGATGGAGATGTTTTTCGCTGTCGTAATGGAAGTTCTTGTACACTTCCAGGTTTGAAGTAGTTTTTGCGTAGCATTTTTTCCGGGCAGCAGGTATGATCTTAACTTATCTTTTGAGCTTAAATATTTCTGTTTTACATTGATGTACGTGTTGTACCACATATTATTTCGCGGGGGTCCATAGGGTAGAATGAAAACTAGGGATAGTAATCTGCAGCTGCTGGTGTGCGACGCCATACTTGACTTGAAAAGTTGATCTGATTATCTTTTCTTGACGGCCTAATTATCTCAGCTATATTGAGTGCTTGATTATCATGAATGCGAGATAACTTTCATGGGGTAAACTGTTACGTTATACTTCATTCCTTTTATTTATCTTTTTTATTTATTGTTAAATTTCTTCCGTGCTGTTTTGGAATGAAAGAAACTGACTTTTAAGACATAGTCAATTGTTTCGTTTCTAGCAAAAAAAAATACTCGAAATACTATTGATATTTTGAGTTGTTTTGTGGTAGTCATTTTTTTGTTATTTTCTCTAATTGCTCAGTGTCAAAATACGTTTACAAATTTTAGGTACACTAGTATGTGTATAATGAAGGTGTCCAGAGCTCTCTACCTATCTTTATTGATAAAAATAAGAAAACCTTGAAGCAGTAGCGATGAATACATTTTTTAAATATGCTAGAATGCTTGCTTATGAATGTTGTACCTGATATGGGCTTAGCTTTCATATAGACGCAAAGATGTGTGATCTGCAGTTCGCTTCCTGTATATTATGGCGATCTCTTCACTTCTAATTGCGTCATCAGATATGAATGTAGTTCACTACAACGGTGCTGCTGGAACTTTCCCTCTTCTTCTAGTTTCTTACTCATAGGATGAAAAAATATTTTCCTTTTTGCGAGTTCGTTAAGTAAAGGATGTTACTTCTCTCCCATGTGTTAGTTTGTCCGACAAAGAATATAAAAATTTCTACTAGTTTGTTAGGCGAATAATAAAAGTCTATGTCCAGATGTTAATTTAATGATCATCTGCTGGGAATTTTACTAGAAGGGTTTGTCATTAGAACGTATCTGTGTGAGAAAATCAGAAAAATGTTTATGTGACCACGAACGGGTTAAGAAAGAATTCAGTGCTTCACAAGCGAGAAATAGAGGAGTAAAGTAAGGAAGCTAGAGCTCCTCGACAAGGTAACAGTGCTGATGTCAGCCGTCGTGTGGTATTTCACAGGTTTCTCTCACTGCTCGGTTTGTAACGCTTCTTGCAGGAATTTATCATGTTTTGATATTGTAGTTATGAATGCTTGATTTTTATTCGTTATTTTTTTGAGTAGGATTCCAGATCTTTTTTTGGTATGTTGATAGAGTTTGTTCTTGTTAGCATAAAGTGAAGATTTTTCATTCCTCGAATGAATCTACAGCACAACGAGCAAAGCGTGTTGCAGCAGGTTTTTCGTGTGTTTAATTTTATTGCTAGGTTGGTTTCCATTCTTTTCATTCGCAAAAGATACCGGTCTATTGGCAGCCAACTTCCTGTCTTGATATTATTACTAATAATATGTCTTAATACTATATAAATTGATTAGACTACTCCACTTGCAAATTTTTATCGTATTGTTATGCTGTCTCTTTTGAAATTCTTTTTGAGCGTCCGCTACGGTGCAGCTTTAAATAAATTAACCTGAAGAGTTAACAGCTTCCGTTAAACTCGAATTACATCTTACGTGTTCGGGTTCCTTGAAGGCCATTCGTACGTTATCACATTTTGAGGAAGTTCGTGAACTTGTTCAACATGAATAATTTCGTTTGTGCGTATGTGTACCCCATTACGGAATATAACGTGACCTCGACATGGAAAGCTGTAATTAGACCTTCGTTGGTTTAGGGTCGGAGAAGGTTGACCGTAGATGATGTAGTGAATGTGGTCATTGAGCCATGGATAGTTTGTTTGACTTCGTGTGCCTCTTGCTTGGCTTGAGCTAAAACCTGCACCCGCCTCCATAACTTTTAAGTCGAACAACGTTTACGAGTATCTTATTCTTAGTGAGAAGTAGAATTTTTCAGCAGCTTCAACGACACAAGGGTACGTAAAGAGAATAATTTTTATTAGATTTAGCGCTTTCAAACTGACGATGAAAGACAATTAGCTAGTTTTCTTTATTTTGTTAAGGGAGACCTAGTTAACTTAGTTTAGTTGTGCGTATGTAACTTGATGATGTTAGATTTATTTGCATGAAAGTATATTTTTGAATATTGTACGACCTAGTTTATTTTGTAGTGGGTAATTTAGTTATGGTTTTCAGATTATGCGATGCTTATAACTTCGTTCGCGTGTAAGCGAAACTAAATGAACAAATGAACACAAGTAGTTAATGAAAATATTTTAACTTTTAGTTAAGTTGCTAAAAAGCTTTCCAATCGGAGAATTATTTATTTTTTCATCACTACGTTCTACTATATGTTATCATATATGTAAAAACTAGAAATAATTATTAAAATCTAAAATGCAACGTAAATGTTGAAGAAATAATTCTTTGTTCATGATTTTGTATTTTAGTGATTGAGTCGTTCTCTACAAGACCGACATGAACTCACACAAGCTGCCACCTTCTTGTTTATCATTATTTAGACTTGACACGTTCCCTGCCAGTGACAATCGGCATGTTTTGCTTCTTACCAGCGGTGTTTCATATTATTTACCTAATTAGAAAGATTAAATGACAAACTGTAAAAATTGTTGCTAAAGCCAAATGTTCTTAATGTGTAATGAGTAATTATTGAAGACCATGAAGTAGCTCGTCTGCAGTGAACGTGTTACAGGAGGGGTATATTAGGAATGTGTTCTGCGTGCATTATCCGATAAGATTTGAACTATGGCGCATTTGTCCATTTTAATTGGCAAACTTGCACCTCACACCAGGCACTTAAAACCCAGAACAGCCCACCAGCGTGTACGAGTGTGCTCTTCAAACCCACCATCAAATTAAGTTTAAATATGAAAATACTCTTGGTTTAGTATGATGCTGAGTGTTAACTCCTTATTAAACTTTCGTGTATTTTGAATCAGCTTTTGTGTATTCTCTGGCTTCTTATCCGAGGTATATACTGTCTTGTTATTCTTGGCATTCACTCGCTAGTTATGCTTAGTATCAATTTTGTTATCTTGGCTATTCATCGTCTTCTTGGATTTATTCTATGTTTCCTGAATACTCATAATTTGTATTGTGTCGATCGTGAGAGTTACCTATTTTACTATTTTCACTCTTTGGAAGCTTAGGTTTGTGGCAAGAACCTGGCAGTTCATGAATTGTATTCTTGGAGGCTCGTCCTGCGTGAGAGAGAGTGAACTGTGACGCCAAGTCTGCAATTGTTCGAATTTCAACCTCTGAAACCGATGTAAAAGATAGATTTCTTGAACTCGGATTCGATATTGTTTTGTGTTGATATTTTTTTTTGTAATTGTGATTCAAAAGAAATTGTTGATTACGGACATAAATTTAGCACCCTCCAATTTTAGAATTTTCTATTTTCATTCCGTGTGTATTGGTATGTTCAACTCGTACCTCAAAGACTCCAAACTTGTCTCTGATCATACCCCCAGCCTCAGCTGCTGTGCTGGCTTTTCAGATGAAACATCTTGAGGTTTTTCTCCATTGTTTTTCTAGTGGTCTTTAGTACCATCGTCTAGCATATTTTTGCATTCAAAAAAATATTCATTTACTATTCCTCAGTTGAGAGAGAAATTTTATTGTTCCGTCAGACGTTTTCGGTCTTAAGCTCTTTTAATTACTTACCGTACTCACTGTTTGGAGCACTGATGCATTCACTTTTGATGTTCCATATATATTCTTTGTCTCTGTGGCACCGATTTGTAGTATCACTGCATCATATACACTTGCGTTTTGTCTTTCTAAATAGTTTTTGTATTTTCTTGCACTTTTTTGAATCATGGTTAAAGAATTGTCGTTCTTTAATACGACTTTCTCGTACTTTCCTTCTGCGTCTGCGCCTATTTCTGGTTCTCTTTGTTTGTCCAACTGTTGGATTTGTCTTAATAAGTATGGTGTTTCTTTCTTGGCTCCCACCGTAAGATTAGTTTATGCTTTTTCTTTCTTGAACTTTGATGAACCATATTTCTGGCTACTGACCTCAGTGTCCCGTGCAACAGGTGAACTCATTTGATATTTCACAGTTTTATTCATCATTCTTTGTAAAGATTTTTTGGGAACTTCTCTCTTTTGTTTGTCCAAACTAGCCTCATAAATCAGCTACCAACTAATTGTGCGTGTGCCCTTCTAAGCTCGGTGACTCGAGTGTTTACGTTCTTGTACAATACTTTTTGTATTGAATATGATTACATCGCAGCATTTTGAGGAGCTGTTAGCGTTCGTGTGTTTGTGTCGCTTGAATCAAGTCTTCAGTAAGTATCGCTGGGCTGACCTCTTGAGAAAGCGTAAGCAAGTGTTAATGCATAAACACATGTCCCTTAAAATTAACATCCCTTGTTGCTGCTACAATAGCTTTGTTGATACTGCGATAACAGGTTCCGTATAATTCACAGCAACTTCATGCGTTCCTTTACTTACTGACGAGCTTGTTATTTGAAGCGCGTATTCTGCATGGCTTCTAACTGTGAGGTTACACGCAGCACTTTATAAATAGCTTCCGATTTTATATAAAGATCCGGGAAATCTGCTTTTGTACTGCGTTGGCAAGTTTTTATAGGTGATAGTTTTTCCGTCCTATCTTCATATCTGCTTGAATTGGTATGTACTTGCTCTCTATGTACAATACTCGTACATCTAGATAGTGAGGTCTAGTAAATCGCTTTCATTTTTCGCTTGAAATATGACCAAGCTTTGATTGTTTGACAAGCTGTCGAGTCATGGTTTATGTTCGAAAATTGTCATGGTTTATGTTTGAAAAGTGTTCAATATTGTTAGTACTAGTTGTTTACAAACGACTTTGTAATTGAAGTTCTACTGTGATTACAAGCAAAGATTAATTTCTATAAATCAGGTTCGAGTCATTTTTAAAAATGTGACTTTTTCAAAAAAGTACATTTTACTCAATTTTTGCTAGAATTTAGCAGTGCTATACACAAGATCTTGAAGCTCCTTACAGCGAGTGGTGGACAGATTCTAAAAAGTTCAGGTTTTAGTAAACAAATTTGCTTACGACCAGGGTTGTTCAGTCATTTCTATTCAACAGACTCGGTGCTGCGACTAAAGCGAATGTTTGCACTTGACTGACATTCACCGATGGTGTGCGAGTGGTTCGTCTTGTGCAGTGCTTCTCAAACTTTCTAATGTAGCATGGCGAAATCTTTTTCAATGTGCTAGGGACCGGTAATATTACTAAGTAATGTTAATTTATATCTTAAACATCGCCGACAACAGATGACCCGTGGACCGGCACCGGTCCGCTGACCACCACAAGTTAAAGAAGAATTGTGATTTCAGATTTGTTCTGCTCGTTTTTGGTTTTCTGTTTCGACGAGGATCTTAATTAATGGTACTTCTGTAGGAGTTTCTTTTTTGTTCTGGAATTATTTACCGTTTTAATTTTTTCCAATTGTTTACATTGCTTCTTTTCACAAATGTCTCGAGCTGGCCAGCCAAGACACCAAATATATTGTGCGTTTTAGATGGTAGCTGAATGAAGTCCTTACCAAGTTTCATTTACGGGCCACTGTTATTGTACAGAAACAGTATTGGCACGTGCGTATTTATATTACATTTTTATGCCTGGTTGCTAATCAAAATTTTATCAAAGCTTTTGAAATGTCTGCATTTTATTTCCTGGATTTGTGTAAGCAAACTTTTATTTGGAACGTAATTTTTTTATTATTCTTTAATAGCTAGTTGTTGGTAATGTAAGAACTCTGAGCTTTAGGTGTGCTATCCTAATTTCAAACTGCCTTGAATACAAAAGCCATCCACTTCGTATCCTTTAAGAATTTATTATAAACATATGATGTTGGTATTTCTAGTGTTACAGTTAGGCTCTTCATCTCTTTCCTTGACCTTTTCTGAATGCTGTAGCAACATTACCAAAACTTTTCAGCTTATTTTCTCAATTGTCAAGAAAGCCAGCGAGGAACCAACCGCCAAGTGTCTGTCTATATATTTATTGATCTGCTTGTCGTCCAAATAAAAGAGTTCTGCCTACATGTGTTTATAGTGTTCATAGGCTGAGACTCCTTTCAACTTTTCCGTGTGCTGAATTTCTTCTGCAATAGGAGGAAGAATGTGCATTAAAGTTTATGCTCATTGAAGGCTATAAAATGGTAAAAGCATATTGTTCAGGGTACCTGGGGCACGTCATTTGTGTTCTAACGTTCGTTGTAAAGTTTTACAGGTCTTATATAATAGCTCTCGGAGGTAGGAGTGGTTCGGCCGCTGCTTACTTGTCATGTAAAAATGAAACAATAACGTGGTCGAAATAGAGAAGTAAATAAACTTTTAATTCAAGAAAAAACCTTGCCATTCTATGGGATAAATATCCAGAGGCCCTCACCAGGAGGTTAGGAATTAGGGAAAAAAGTTATTTCTTCAGAAATTTAAAAACATGAACTTGTTTATTTTTCATGGTCGCCGTAAATTTGAAAGCGATAGTTAAATTTGAGCAGTTAATACTGAATTACAACATACGCTAACGTTCCTTCCTCACTATGTTTCAATTTTTCTCTTGTCCTTCCTTGTTCTTTTATGTCCTTTTATAAATGTAATATTTTTTTACGTTTTCTGTCATGAGGTATGGAAAGTATTCATTCATATGTTCCTTGCATCAACTTTGATTATTGTCTCTCGTTCTGCAAACACTGTTATTTGTACTATAGTCGTGACTAGATAACCAAGAAATCGAATTTTGCCCGGAAAAAATAAAAGTATAGTGTAGGTTATTCTGTTCTTATTTGCTTTTCTTATTGGTTTGTATTGTCATGCACAACTTTTTCGAGTGACGAGAATGAGTTCACCAGTTGGTGGCAGTTTTTGCTATAAGCGTCAGATTGTGTAAGTAGATGGGCTAAAGGTTTTTTAATTCTTATATGTGAGCGGGGTAGAATCAAGAGATTTCGTTGGAACATTCATCTGATTACCATTAGCCCTCCTGATTAATGGAGAGTAAATTTGAACACGGGAGGCATGTTATCCTAAAGAACAGATGCGACTCTGTTATTTCCGAAAAAGTAATATTTTTTGGAAATTGTATGGTATTGGTAAACTTATATTTATGTAGCTATCCAGGTTTGTATACCTATCGGCGTAATTATATTTGTTCTGAAAGTATAAATATGGTTGAAATTAGTTGTACAGACAATTTCAAATTTGTGTATTATATGTCAAGTAAATAACGTTGTTAATAATTCTATATGCTGTCTTCTTACGCAAAAACAAATGAGGTAATATAGATGCAAAAAATGTATCGCTATTGATGAGCAGGGAAAATATGTTTTATCTGTATGTAGTTTAATTACTACTGCTTATTCATTCTCATTTTGTTTTTAAAAATGATTAATTAAATATGCTCTGATAGACAATTTTCTAATGAATGTTGATCTTCCTGCTATGTCTTACAAAACGAAAATTTCCGTGCAAGCGGCCTGCTACGTAGCAGACTTGCGGTTGCAAACGGATGGCTTTCGTGAAATGTGTGCGTGTACAAGGAAGGAAAGAAAGAAACTTTATTCCTTTCAGGTAGTCATAAACTACGCGTGTTTTCTTTTAAATTGTAAATGATAATATTTAAGACCAGTGATCATGCTTCCAACGGTAGTTCATGTCTATCCTGTGATATGAGGTAGAGGCTCGCAAGAATACGTTGGTGAGATCTAGAAGTTTGAGGAAATACTTCAGGTCCTTCACTCTAGGAGTATACTTGATCCCTGTGTTATAAGCAAAGAGAGTTTGAGGATTACATAGGGATTGGAACCATCAAAACCAGGAGCCGGGCAACCCAAGTGCAAATTACTAACGACTTATCTACAGCGGAAGCGGTATATGAGGAGATCGCCTGTTAAGTGCTTAAAATTGTAAGTTGAATTCTGCTTCATAAAAAATTGTCCAAATTATAATTGCCTTCAAGTTCCTCATTCCATACACTTAATTTTCATAAACTGTCGTTCATTTCCATGTTATTTGTTCTTTTTAAGTTTTGTTCTTAGTCTTCCACACGTAAAAGGAAGCATAAGAGAGGGATGGGCTCTGTTTTTTGTTCAGGAAGTTCAGGAGCCTGGCCATCTTATGAACCTTCTAGTATAAAAATATTGACCTAATGTTAACTCTTTTCTTTAAGTTAGGTTCTTCCACATGATATTTTCTAGCAAGTAAATTAACTGTGAGTGGATAACTTTCTCTGTCCCCATTACTTGCCTGACCTGCTGTAACTAACTTGATTCAGAATCAGGCTTTCATGTAGAACTTTGATATTACAAGTTTTGAGGGCTTATGTTGGATGAAAGCAGCTTTATTACTCCAGTGCAGTGCTGTGAAAAAAGAATAAAGCAGAGCAGCATCCTAATTAACACTATAATTATACTAGTTGAACTCAAATTGGAGAATATTCTATTAATGGGCTGCTATTGAAGTGCATGATTTGGTTTTGAATTTTTCATATTTACTCTTAGAAATTTAAAAAATAGTGTTTTACAGATTTCAAGAAGTTCCTGGTTTATGGTGAAACCTTAAATGGTTATGTATATGTTAATATTTATGTACCATTTCTTTGTCCTTGTGCATCTCTACCTAATCAGCTTGAAAATGATTGAAGAAGCAAATAAGTTACTTATCTTAGTTCTCCTGCATTATATATGTGTGGTATATTAATGTCATTTTGTTTTTTTCTTTATTTCAGATTGTGTGCCTGTATTAAGTCAATTATATCATAAAATTATGGCTCTTTTCAATGAAGATGGGCTGAAGACAAAACTGGGTGATCTTAACATGTCTCAACAGTCAATTCAAACATTATCCCTCTGGCTGATTCACCACAAAAAGCATGCCCATACAGTTGTTAATGTTTGGATGAGGGAACTGATGAAAGGTAAGCATGGGCTTTGTTTTGTTCATCATTACTAAAATTCTTATAGAATTTAGATCTAATGATGAAAAATGCAAAAATTTGTTTAAATATAGGGTAAGATAAAACCAGACTGGTTAAAAGTATAAATTTATTTTCTTATTTGTACATGTATAAAAATGTAGCACTCTTTCATTGTTAAGAAAAATTATTATATTGAATTGTTTTATAAACCTTGAAGCTTAGTGTATCATTACTAGGGAAGACTGCATCACTCTGACTCCCCTCATTTAGTGTATCTATACTAATTGGGACTGCATAATTCTGCCTCCCTAGGTCTAGCCTGAGTATCAGATTTTGTAAAGTGAACATCAAATTATAAGCTGTTTTAATTGATATTTGTCATCACTAACTTCTAGTATTTGCTTAGTCTCCACTAACCTTCCTGTACTAATAGATTCTTGGCATGTAAGGATATTTTTTTACCTTCATTAATAATTTTATCATGGGATTTATTAGTCTTCTAAGAAATTGAGCACTAATCCTGGAACACTGAATATGGGTATAGACATCACTAGCCTTTGGCAAACTATATTCATGTTCAGTGCTTATGGGTTAAAAGGCCACTGCTTCTGAAATGCCTGAATGAAATATTTCAACATGAAATTATAGGATAGTCTGAACACCATTTTTATTTTTGTCATTTTAGCAAGAGGTATTTGCCAATGAGGAAAGTTAATTAAATCTGAATTGTACCCATGTTCAGACTGTGCTATTTTACCCAGTATATATGAAATTCTTGCTGCACTTTTAATACAGAAATCTTTATTTTCAGCTCCTGATGCTCGAAAACTAACTTTCATGTATTTGGCAAATGATGTCATTCAGAACAGCAAGAAAAAAGGGCCTGAGTACAATAAGGAGTTCATCAAAAGGCTTCCCAAGGTAAGCAAATAAATTAATGTTTTGTGTCCAAACAACACAATCCTAGGTTTAAGATTTATTGTGTTACTTTGATACACCATGTAATATCAAAATTCAACTGTTTAAACAGATGAACAGCTGTGAAATATATTGAGTGCTTATTTTATTCATCTGATTTCCCTGTCCTGATCAGGTGTTCGAGCACTTGGGTGCCGTCAGCTTGGATGCCAAATCAAAGCAAGGTCTTGAGAGGCTACTGACTGTTTGGGAGGAGAGAGGGGTTTTCAACTCTTCTGCCATTCATTCCTTCAGGAAAAGTTATGGTAAATTACACATATTTATCTTTTATTGACCATGTCATTCTGTTTTTAGACAACAAGCATAACTAGACATTATTCAGTGAGAAAAGTGAAGCCCAATGCTTTTAAATTATGAGAAGAAATTATTGGAGATATAACATTTAACCAAAATGGTCTGTACATATATCATAGATCTCCACCATTGTGAACTCCCAATTAAAATGCTCCTTTCCAAAGTCACATCTTGATGTATGTTCTACAAGTGTGTTAGTAGTGTTTTGTTGTATTCTTTAATAGGAAACAAAGTATGATCCACTCATACACAGGGTGTAGGTCTATCTCTTTGCAAATGGATACTTACAGAATTAGGTATCCTTAAAGTGCATCTATTGAATCTACTTTTATTTTGAATGTTCTATCAAAGTATATGATTGTTTCTTCTTGTTTTTCCTTATGTTCTTGGCATGTTTTATAACATTTGATGCTATATTCATGAAAACCATAGGTGGTTTGATTAGTTGGGATGACTTAATTCTAAGTAAATTTCTTCTAATTCTGTGTTTTAAAAAATTTCTAAATACATTATCCTTACGATGCAAGGAATTTTTAATGGGACTTTTAATGACCTAATTGTAATTTTGACATTACCTGCCTCATTTTTGCATTTCAGATATGTATTAACTTTTATATATTGGTTTGCAGAAGGTCTAAAGAGTATTTCCACAAAAGCACCTAAAACCAACACACACACCGCAAAGCGGCGAAGAAGTAAGTCCTCCAAGATCTGTTAAGCTCTTAAGTATTCTCTATCATAAGTAAAGTTGTGTTATGTATTACAACAAGTAGAGATGGTAAAAAGTATAGTTTTTTCAATACTTAGTGTCTTGTAATGCAGCAAATAAAAATATTTATCAGAATGTGAGTCACTAAGGAGGTAAAGAGTACCAAACGTTAGTGTTGGGGGCTTCGCAAATTGTTGGGAAATGTGGAGACTGAGTGTAAGCTTGAAATGACGTATGCATGAAAGTGTTAATAATGTATCAATTTTGCATGGTGTAGAGATTTTGGGTATCAAATTAGTGAAAGAAGAAAAAAGTGTTGTAGATTATAATGACATGGTTTTATGGAAGGACAAGCTACAGTGCATAAAAGTGGACAAGTGTTGTGAGAGTTTAGCAATGAGGGCTGATTGTGCAAATCAGCAGTGCATCAGTTTCTGTGACTGTTGTGTATTACTCAACCTATGGTCTCCCAAATCCCTCATAAGGGAGTGCTGTGTAGTAATAATACTCAATGCATAAAATAGTTGTTTAATTTAAGCTGTCTAGGTTTCATGTACTGTGTTTCTACCTAACAATACTTACTGCATAGTCAGGAGCACTAACTGCTCGATTAATTGTGTTGTGTCTTCATAATTCAGTTATAATTATTATGTTTTTTATTCATTCCTATGTGAGTTTACAAGTGAGATACTATGAACAGGTTTTGGTTTTATATTCTGTTTTATTTTATATTTTGTAACTCAGTGATATCCATCCTAATACTTCTAGGTGTATCAAATATGTTAGCATTTACAAAAGGTTGTTCTTCATTTTTAAATTTCATTTGCTATTTCGATTTTAATGGTATTATTCATGATGAATTTTTGAAGACTTTATAATGAAGAATATAAAAAAAGGAATTTCATTTCTTGAAACAATTGATAGATCAGTTCCATTGTTGGGCTTATAGAATATATTAAATATACAACCTTTTGTATTCATTTTATTTTAAATTTTAGTTTTCATAGGGGACCTTGTTGTGCAGTTGCAGGTTTTAATGTTGCATTTTCATGTCATGGTAGTGTAAAGAAACTAACTTCTGTTTGGAACTTAATTTTTTTTGTTCAATTTCTAATCTCAAACCAATCTAATTTGAATTCTGTTATGAATTCTAAAATCAGTCAGGGATCATCTTGAATGAAATCCGTTTAGTTTAAACTCAACAAAACGTACAAGTCTCTCACATGAAGTGTTTGTGCAGGATCAAGTAGTGTTGGTGGTGCATCAGATGAGGACTTGGAGAGCGGCCTAGATTCAGAAGAAGGTGAAGAGCCAGTACCAGCCGTGCCTGCTGCTCCTGCTGCTGCTACTACTACTGCTGCTGTTGCTGCTGCTGCACCTCCTTCTCCCGTAGCTGCTGCGTCGCTCTCCAAACCACCTCCTGATCCTGAGCTGCTCATCTCCTCCTTGCAGGTGATGTCAGTGTGTGGTCTTCTTAAAGAGTAGGAGCAATTACTTCAATTTTTTAGAATAGAATAGAATGAGGCTATAGGAACGAACCATCTGGCCCATTCTTGGGTCGGATAATTACTTCGATAATTATTCGGTTGTTTACCCAAGTCCCATGTCGTATTTCTAGCCGCGGCAACCATGTCGGCAGCGGGAATTTGGCCAAGTTTACTCACTTGCATCATCCCAAGTTGTTTCATATGTTTTTGCATGTTAATTTTCCTACACTGAAGGCATTTTTTGTTCGCCTAGTAATGATGAGTCTTAGTTTCTTCCTCCAAACCTTTTCTGTACAGTAGCTTAAGATTACTCATTGTCTGCCTTCAGGCTCAACTTAAGACCTGTCATTCTTCTCATGTCCTGTCAATCTGCCGCCATGGTTGACGCGGCTAGAATTACGGTATGGGACTTGGGTATGAGAATAATTATCGAAGTAATTATCCATACCAAGAATGGGCCCGAAGGTTCGTTCCTATAGCCTCATTCTAATCTGCCGCCATGGTTCTCTGTCAACACGCTCAGAACTTACTATTCTTGTGGGATCTATACCAAACCAACTTATTTGTGGTTAACTTTCGATACATTCCCTCTCGAAATTTGTAACTGATAAATTCATTAGCTTAATACACCTTCCAGCCTAATTTTCCGACTTGTGCACTTTGGTAAAATATACAAATTACGAAGGATGCTGTACCTGCAGTTGTCGCATTGAAGCAAACACAGCTGAACGAGAGGGCTAGGTCTCTCTAAAGTCATAGGTATGGAATTTACCCTGTGTTTAATGCTGAGACAACAGATGTGTTGTACCGTACTGTGTGTTTATGTGGTTACAGTTCTAGTGGACATGGTTATCTTCCCGTTTAGTAATTATTGTGAAATGTATTGTATGCCAATTGAATTCTTTTCCAACTCAAATTACCTTGTTTTTCTTTCTATTAGTTTTAAGAGAAAATTATATTGAAAATGGATGAGAAACTTTGTGCAGTGTTAAATTTTCTGTTAGGATAAACAGTTGATGTTTTGTAAATGTAAATTTAAAGACGATTAGAGTGTAGAAAGAGTACTAAATCCACTTCTCTGCAGCCAGCTTAGTATGAAAGTTACAAATATTTTATACCTCCCTGTTAGATATTACTCATATTCCGTACACCAAATACCTGATGTGCTGTTTAATGGTGTGTGCTTAAATGATATTTAATATTTATTAAATGATAGTGTGTTGAAGGGGTTGCATTGTTGGGTTTGTAGTGCTTCTTGTGATGGTGATACACAGGAGTTCTCAGTTAACTGTGCTGTGTAGGCTGATGGTGTCTGTCTTCATCAGTGAACTATTGGCAATTATCGCTCATCAGTTGCAACTCCTGCTTCCAGGGTCATCAGTGTTTCAGCTGTAGCGTCCTATCCATTTTACTCCTCTTACTTATCGCTGCCTTCACGGGAAAAAGGCGCCTGTTCGAGATTATATTACTCATTACTGCTATGCGATTATATTCATTTAAGTTGCTTTCTTTTCCTGCTTTTCATCCATCCCTGCGGAAAATTTTGAATAGAACAATATGCTCTGTGTATTGATACACTTGACACAAGTGGCACCTGCATTGATTGTGTGTTTTACCAGGCGCTAGAATCAGCAGCGACCGCAGATGCCTGCACACGGGAACAAATCGCCAAGATGCCTTCTCAAGTGTC